>JANHFM010002285.1:747707-768384 GCA_032468115.1 Grayia smithii
CCACCCCCATTGCGGTCTTGCTCTCTTCTTCTTTCTCCCTCCCCCACGAGCTTGCCATTCCCCTTGCACCATCTGCAGGGCTCGAGACTTTCCCCTTTCTCTTTCCTGAGGCGCAGGCTTTAACAGAGAAGAAGCAAAAGGAACCAAATGGTGCATGTCCTCCCAGAGCAGCAGCTGCTTGGCTTGCCTGACAAATCGCCTTTTTTTCCTCCCCTTGCCTCATTTTTTTAACTCACCGCTTTAGAGGCAGTGTCCACAGGCAAAGCCCAGGACGTACGTGTGCACGGGGTGCCCTGCCCCTTTTCCTCTGCTTTTTTTTTTCTGCTTTCCTTTTCACTCAGGAGTGATAGGAAATAAGAGGCCAGCCTGCAGGTACAGATTCACTCTCTTGCTTTTCTCACCCGCCTCCGCTGCCTTTTCTCAGGTCCCCTCGTCTTGCAGCCAGCTTTCTCATTTAGGGAGATGCTGCAATCTCAAAGATCGGGAAGGCTATGCAGCAAGAGAAAGGGCAGAAACTTGCAAGAGCGGAGATAGGAGAGCAAAGCAAGTGATGTTTCGGGCTGCCAGCTGGCATCTTTATCCCCCTCGCTCCCAAGGCAGTCAGGTAGCACAACACAAGGCTGTTTCTGCCCTCTACCAGAGCTGCTGCTGCTGTTCCCGAGGGAAGGGGGTGGTTGGGAGGCCAGGCACTCCCACACCATGACCAGGTGGGTGAGCTTGGGCTGGCTGGCAGAGGATGATTGTTCCTTCACTTGTGGCCCCCAAGCGACTGGCCAGGAACACCTGGCAGGCTTGGGCTAGATGGGCTAGCTCATGCGACAGGGATCACCGCTCGGGGGGGTGCTACTACGAGGCCTGGGTGCCGTGGACTGCCCTTGCCCAGGCAGCTCTGAAATTAAATGAGGAAAGCAGCATACCACAGGAGGGAGACCCACTCTGGACCTGCCTGTTTAGCCAAAGGGCTACCTCAGGGGCAACATGGCAAGGCTTGGCTTCCTTTAGGGCCTGGCTCTCGGCTGTTGCCTCTAATCTGCAGTTTACTCATGAGCACCATTGGCCTTTCTCCCTGCCTCTCATGGCCAATGGTGCTCATGAGTAAAGCGCACAAAGCTAGGATCTCCTGCAAGCTTCCGTCGCAGGCCAGGCTGGCTGGGGGAAACACATGGGAAGGGCTCCAGTGCCACGATCTGCCATATGCTTCCCTCTCTCCCCACATGCATTGGTCCATCTGCTGCTGGTATCACTCATCCTCCAGCTCTCCCTCCCCCATCTACCCACTGGCCCGTGCCCTTCGGCCTTACCTTTGCCAGCAATGGTGAGCAGAAGTATGTGGCTAGATTCTGCAAGTAGTGGCTGGGTGGGGCTGGGCTGGGCTGGGCAGGCAGGGTGAGCAAGTGGGGACCAGGACACCCAGTTCGGGGGCATGGCCAGCCAGAGGTCATTACCAGTTTGGCAAACCACGCCACATTTCCACTAACGGTTCGCCCGAACCAGTACAAATCAGCTGAATACCACCTCTGACTCATTCCTGTTAAAATCCAACACAATGGCCATTATTTTTTATTCTCCTAGGACTATATTTGTTGGATTATATAATGTTTGCATTTGTTCAGAGTATTCAAATTCTAGACAGGAATTACTTCTTAAATTGAAAATTTTGAAAAAGGTATTTGCCAGTACTCGGCAAATTCTGGGGTCACTGGTGCAATCTATGGAAGAAGAGCTTCTTTCTACATATGCCCAATTTGGTTTGTCCAAACAAACTTCAACAAAGAATTCAACAAATCATATTTACTTTAGACAACCATAATTAAAGTTAATGGTATAATAATAAATTACTCTTACCATATTTTCTATCGCTTTATTACTGCAGTATTGCAGAGGAAAAAGGGTGTGGATAGCATAATGCAAAACTATGACTTGCCATATTCAGCTAAACAAAGTCAACAGTACTCAATGGTATCCTTGTAGTGTAGCCAGGACCACTGCTGGTAATCACTGTGATCATTGTAATGTGCATAGTTCTTCTTTCCATATTTAGTATTCCAACTGCTACTAATAGTTGTATCTAGATACTCTTATAATACTCATCAATGGCTCTGATCCCTATGAATGAAACTAATATCTGAATATATTCAGAAAACTAAACTAAATGAATTCATAAATAAGTTTATTTTGTGCTTCTATGGTATTTCTAAGATTAGAAAATCATGTAACTAGTAGAACATGAGTTCATTAGTCTTTTTTATTGTAATCTTGAGTTACTCATAGGCAATCCTGAATTCTTCATTCTGTTGAAAGATCGAGAAATAATTTTCAAAATACCACAAATATCTTCACAAAGCAGCACTATATAACACAAAATGCTTATAAATACTGCAGCTCTGAGCAGTGTATTATGAAGTACAACCAAATATAATTAGGTGTTCAGGATCAAATGTGTGGATGTTATAAAGCAGTATTCATATACAATTTGAACTATGGTGCTGGAGAAGATTCCTGCAAGTCCCTTGGACTGCAAGGCAATCAAATTGGTCAGTCCTAGAGGAGAACAACCCTGATTGCTTTTTAGGCCAGATCCTGAAGATAAAACACTTTGGTCACCTAATGAGAAGGAAGGACTCACTGGAGAAGAGCCTAATGCTGGGAACGATTGAAGGCAAAAGAAGAATGGGATGACAGAAACTGAGATGGACAGATGGAGTCACTGAAGCAGTCGGTGTGAGCTTAAATGGGCTCTGAGCGATGGTAGAGGACAGGAAGGCCTGGAGGAACATTGTCAATGGGGCTGCAATGGGTTGGACGTGACTTCACGACTAACAACATGATTCATATACAGTAGTATGATATAAACATGACATAATTAGGATACTTGATTTAATCTAATATAAATAAATTTTTACATCAAAAGGATTTCTTAAAAAATTTATTTATCTCCCATTTCAGTAACTTTTTTGCAAGACTTCAATGAGTTTCCTTCGATGTATAATAAACAAGAAAGGTATTTCTCAGATAGAGAACCAGTTTATTGTAGCGATTAAGGCCTCAAACTAGAAACTAGAGACTGGAATTTTAATTCTAGTTTAGGTAGGAAGCCAGCTGGATGACCTTGGGCCAGTCTCTCTTTCTCAGCCCTAGGAAGGAGGCAATAGCAAAGCACTTCTAAAATCATGAAAAAAAACCCTGTAGGGACTTGTCCAGGCAGTCAGTAGGAGTCCCCATTGACTCAAAGGCACAAAACAAAGAAACACAAAAAATATACTTTTGGGATTACTAAAGGTAGTTAAGGATACAAGATTTGCAAATGTAGAAAAATAATTTGTTTAATGTGGCAGAGTATCAAACATACAATGGGCTGTTCTCTATTTTATGCATGAACATGCAGAATGGCAAACATACACAGCGTCCACATTATCAACATAAGAGTAGTCACGTTAATACTAAAAACAAGAGGAGAAGCCCAGCCAACATCCCATCTGCTTTCATGAATTATGTTTAAGAAATCATATGTAATATAGACATTTTTGTCTGCATATCATAAAGCCCTGACATATCCAAGCTTTCATTAAAAAAGGCCTTGGGATGTGACTTGAATAACAATGTGTCTCAGCTAATTAGTATTTTCAGTTCAGCATATTCACTTTTAGACGTATTGCTGTTTGCACATAGTAATTTAGGTAAACAGATCCTTTCCACAGCTGCATCAATTAACTCTGCTAATCAAAACTGAATTCAGGTAATTAGGCACGTTTATGCAAAAAGTCTGCAATTTGGGGAGAAAAGCTAGATTCTATAGTAATAGTTCACAAAGCAGAAATCTCTTTTTTTCAAATAAGATGTAAAACAAAGGTAATTTAGCCAAAGTGTAAATGAACTGCAGATTCAGATAAAGTATATAAATTATATATTAACAATTATGTGGCCTCTATTCTCAGAAATTTTATGAATTTTAATATAATTATTTGCAATATTATGAGAGTCACATAAGAACAAAGATGTTCTTATCAGCAACAAGAACATTCAAGGTTTATGTACCTACATCAGGGGTATCAAACTCAAGGCCCGCAGGCCAGATGGAGCTTGGGAGGGCCACGCGTGGCCCTCCAGAGCTGTGTTTTCACTGGCAGAGTGCTAGCAAAACAAACTACTAGCAAAAGTGGATCCCTCCAGTCCCATCCAGGCCACCACAGGTGCCCCTGATATGGGTGATATCAAGCTGGCCATGCCAACCTTGTCCATGCCCCCCATGCAGTGGTGGGTTGCTCCTGGTTCAGGCCGGTTCGCGCGATCTGGTAGCTGCGACGCTGTGACATCACCGAACTGGTTCTCTGTGACCGGGAGCTGGGCCCACCCACGTGCCCGTACTTACCATTCTCGGGCCTCCACGCGCTCCGCACATGCACAGAATGTTTTTGTGTTTTTTTCCTCAAAAAAAGCTACTGCGCATGCGCAGAGCGCCCGTTCACTCTGCATGCTCCGATGCATGTGCAAAGTGCATGCATCATCAGAACCAGTAGTAAAGGTAAGTAGAACCCACCCCTGCCCCCACGGTCAAACACAACCCTGATTCAGCCCTCAATGAAATCAAGTTTGACACCCCTGACCTACATTAAATAAAATGTATCTATTTTATCAATTCATCACACCCAGTGAAGCAGGAAGAGTGTGTTGTGAATTTTGACTGGTGTGGTCTAGGAAGAGAAACTTCTCTGTCACTGTCCTGACCCTCTTGAGGCAAGACGGGCCCTGCACTCTTCTGGCTTTCTAAAAGAATGTGGCTCTGCTAACTGGCAGAGGGATCTCAGAGTGGCAAGCTATATAGTGGCAAGATTATTAGTACTAACAAAAACATTCAAGATTAATGTAACTACAATAAATAAATAAATATTGACCTGTACTTTTTTGATACAATTTGGTCCACTCCATTCAATTGTACTGAATACATCTGCAGAAAAATATGTAATATTCATGTATTTATTAAGTTTATATCCTCATTCAGAAGTTAAAGGTGGTAAATCTGATGCTCTTTTCTCCATTTCTTGCCACAACAACAACCCTGATGGATAGGTTAGATTAATAGTGAATCAGGGCTTAGGATACACCAAAACTGTTTCTCCCACAATGCCAACCAATACTTTAACAACTACACCACTGCGTATTCGTTATTTATACAATTTTTCCCTTAATCAAAATTTATGTGTTCCCATGCATTAAAAAAGAGAGCAATGATTCAAGATCTAGAAGGAAGTAGAAATCAACCAGTTTTGGAGGACTCTCAGAAGAAATTTGGGTAAATGCACAAAGAGCGACAGAGTCTCCTTTTTTGTTATTATTTTCCCTTCCTAAATAAACTAAAAAGTATTATTAAAGTGCAATTATACCTTTAACTATACAATTAGACCATCAATTCAGTCATTAAGTGAAGCAGTCGTGAAATAAAATCATGGCTGTGCTTATGAACTCACTTCATTTTCCTTTGCTTTATGGACTTGAAAAGATTGCAAATGCAAGGATTGGTTACTTTTTCATCATTGTCATAATTGCAAATCGTTGCTAAATGAGGCAGTCGCTAAATAAGAACTACTTGCAATAAAAAGAAAAGTACTGTAGAAGTACAGTGATAGATTTCCTCTTAGCTCAACTACATAGAAGCTTATTATAAGCCCTTTTAGGCAAATCAGATCAAGAAATCAACTCCCCAGAAAGGTTAAAACTACTTTTATCTATTTTATTATCTACTTTTCAGCAATAATAACCAAGTCTCATTGTGATTTCCTTCCACTCCTTTCTTATAATCCAGTGAATCAGAGGGGTATTTACCTAAGCTGCTTCCAAATATTATTTCTCATGATTTAAAAAATGTTTTAGCCTCTTTATCTAAGCAACAATTCTTGCTTCATCCATCAAATTGATATTTCTTAGGCTCTACACTTGTATTGAGTGTATGTATATATACTCCAAAAGCTATTGAGCCTAAATAGTGTTTCAGTCATGATACCTCAGATAAATTCACTTTAGAAACAGAAGGTTGGAGAACTATAAAAAGGTTAGAAAAAAGGTTAGATACCTTAAGAGATACTATGATTGAAGTCATCTGCATAGATTTAAAAACAGAAAAGCCTGATTAACTGTTGTCCCTTTAATCCAAGGATTAGAAGCTATTGAACACCTTACCTCTTATTACAAAACATCTGTTTATTGGTGCAATACTGACCTAATGTTTCAGCAACCATTGTCAATTAGCCAATTTGTCACCTGGCCTTCTTTAAATATATTCATCAACAACAAGGCAGGGGTGTCAAACTCACAGCATCAGGTGGCTTCACCTGATGTATCCAGAGGTGGTATTCAGCCGGTTTGTACTGGTTCAGCCAAACTGGTAGTGGAGATCGTGGATGGGCCTGTCCACCCAACCTGGCTCTATGCCATCCTATTTAGACATGTCTTTGAGGCAAAGCACATGCACGGAAGGCCCAGCGCATGTACGGAAGGCATGCGCGGGCGCCAAGCGAGCGTGTGCACAGCAAACCAGTGTTAACAATATTGAAAACCCATCGCAGAACGTAACTGGACTTTTTCCCCCTTTGGTAAACCAGGTGTGGGCGTGACCAGCATGTGATGCATCCGGCCCATGGGACGGGAGTTAGAGAGCCCTGCTATAAGGGATAATGACCTTATGCTGCATCTTTATTATAAACAATGCTAAGTAGTTCATAATTCCTGCTGACAAGATCTATTTTATTTATTCCTTTACTATTATCCCACCTTCCTCCAGGCAGCTCAGAGTAAGGTGCATTAATTTCTGTTTTGCCACAAATAACAAAATAGATTTTATCACCCCATGCCAGGATAAATAGCTTTGCTGAGACTCCAGCAAGATCACCAAGCAAAACAACCCACTAGAATGAGTATTTGAATTTTGCCTCTGTGATTTTTCTTCATTGTTGTCATATTTTCTACGTGTTAGAGATGGCATAGTTATTACTGTTACTTTTATTATTGTCATGATCTGCATTATTACATTTAAACCAATGAGGCTACAGAATAAAGGAAAAAACCATGTTTATTTATTCCAATGCTTTTGAGAGATCATTTCATAGCAGTGATTTTGGTCAGTATTCATAGGTTAACATCATAGCAACAGTATATAACCATACTGCCATGATTAAAACAGTTCCAAAAACAACAAGCCACATCAGCAGCAGAGCTCACCTAACTTCCCAACCCAAATGCCCAGGGGAAGAGGGAGAAATGCTAACAGAGTTGGGACCATCCACATGTCTGGGAAGGATGCTGTCCACAGGGTGAGTGCAGCCACGGAGAAGGCATAGTTTGAAGACATAGTCTGATATACATCTTTAAGTATTCAACTTTTATTGGTATAAGTATAAACTACACTAATTGTTAGGCTAGTCCATTGACATTTTACACACAATGACATATTGCAATTGCAAGTCTTTCTAGTCCTGCTACAACTTTGTGGCAAGTTTGTAGTAATTCACTTATCTTTTCATCTCACAGAAAGGTAATGTCTGCAATGATAAAAATTGCTTAAGATTTCCATTCAGGAACATTTTATGCAGTATGTTGCTGGAAAAAATACTTTCATCTATTACAGACATACAGTAGCTTGACTGCTTGGTATTAATGCCTCATAATATAGGATTAACTCTGTTTAACCAAAATTGTAACTAAGGCATGGAATGCTGGTATTAAAAGTTTTCACATTTCTAACCCCATCAAATAGTGGGTTACTACAGGTGAAAATAAATATAAGGACAGAATTATCTTCAGCCTTTTATGCACAAGATTTTACAGTATTTACACATGATATTATAATGCTTATCTAACAAAAGCAGGGCACTTTTTCCTGAGGATTCTTAAACTTAAATAGAGTGATTCTGATGTCAATGCAGCTCACCAAAGTCATCTACTTACTATCAAAATGAAAAGGCAACAAAATAGTACCAAAATATAAATATTTATGTTAAATTATAAGAAAACCACTCTACTTAAGTGCAGCTTATTGGCTTATAATGATTAATGGCTTATAATTATAATGGCTTATAATATAATGGCAAAGGTAGAGTATAAGAGAGAAAGATACAGAGTGTCATCAGGGGAGTTTTAAAAAAAACTAACATGGCACCACAATTTGCAATCATAGCCCCATAATTATTTGTGTGTGTGTGTTGCCAGAAAGTGGGAGAACTTCAACTGCATGACTTTTTACACGTAGATACCCTCCACGCCCTTGGAAAGGTCGAAAATAAGTTTAGCAAAGAAGGACTATCTACTCAAAGTTCTGGCTAATGTATTTAGAAATAAAAACACTATTCAAACAACCTCTGATTTCAACTTTCTATTTTTATTCATTAAAATAAAATTGTATGGATTGCAATAAATGAAATTTTTAGCACACTGAATTATGTTCATGTATCATTAGTCCAAAAATTAGGGAAAAATGGGAATAGGAACCTGTCAGTGACAAATACCTTTGTCAGGCTATAGCCAGAATTCCACAGGGAAAATTCATGGAAGGTATTATTGATTTTTTAAAGAACAAATGTTTAAAATGATTGCAGTAGCGTAACTATCCCTGGCAAATTCCTGTTCTTATAATAAATCAATATAAGCTTGAATTGATTTCTTTGTAAAACAGCATGTCATTTTTTTCATTAGCTGCACATAATCTGTATTTATTATTCTCTTACTTTTCAAATTCTTATATATTTTCTTAAACTGTTCCTCTGAAAATTGTCAATGTTTTGAGCAGATTATTATTTATGCACTTAATGGTATATATGCACTCAATGTTCCTTTACAAACTGAATGGGCTGTTTTCTTTTCTGAATAAACAACCGTGATTTACACACTAGAGAAACCTTAGACGTTTCATCCTCCCCTTAGATCTAGCATTCTCCTTTTTCATCCTCTTTTTATAAGTATAAAATTTGGCTTTCAAATTTTATATTATAGCTTTTTCAGAACAGCAAATTTTTAAATAAATAATTTATAGGTTCATTTAAATAAATGAAGCAATCTGACCAATCACTGGAATCTTTGTCAACCATGAATGTTCCAGAGCTGCAAGGAATTGCACAAAACATATAATTCCCTCAAAATGCGAGACAGGTTCCGTAAAGCAGTAGAGTGAGCATTCCTGCTTCAGATGAACATAACGTATGAAGATAAAACTGAGTTGTGCAATAAAAGAAAAGCATTATTTAGACTCTATCAAAAAGTAGTAATTTGTTTCTTTGTTTACAGGGCTTGTCAGCCATGCCAGCCAGTACTTTTTTAAAAAATTATTTATTTGGAAAGCCTACTTCTATCCAAATTTAGACACTTAAAAAGCCAACATGTTTTTTAAACACTTTTGGGATAAGATTTGAATGTCAAGTTAAATGATAATTCAAATATGGGATTACGTATACTGGTAAATATCGTCCTATGATATCATACCACATTATAGAATTTATGAAACAGCTGCCATACTTTTAGCATACTTTACTAGGGAATTATCCTTTTCAGGAAATAACAAATTTATGTTCATTTTGGATCTCTTCTTTCATCCCTTTGAAATTGGCCAGGTCAGGAAACAGATTCCACAAAGATTATTGGAATTCTGTTTTATTACTGTAGAGTACAATAATAGAATTTTGAAAGCCTGGCGGTTCTCTCCCATCTCTTATATGAAAAAGAATAAAGCAGGAAAATCTTGAGTTTCTTTCTAACCCCTCCTTCTCTTTCAGAGCTAAGAGGATATTTACATAATATTTTTGCATTCCTTTTTCTCTGTATTATTCTACTCCTTTACAATATACAATTCTATCAAACCATGGTATTCTTAGAACTACCTGCAAGGGATAGAACATAGAGATACACATTTCAGAGATTCCAGTTGCATCTACAGGGATAGAATGATCTGAGCCCTTATTTGCTGCCATGCGGGGTGTCTACTACTCAGTCATCTTTCCTATGTTATATAACGTTTGTATATTTATTTCCTTAATTATATTTCAATTTTTATGGCTGTCCATCTCAAATCCATGACTCTGAATAGTTAACAGCAGCAAAAAGCACCATATAAAAGCACATAATAAGATTACTACGTGATTTGCATACATAATTTACATAACATATACATAATAAACAGGCAAGATGAAAACCAAAACAACCAGCAAATAAATCAATACAAGTGTTGCACCGGCTCTGTCACACATCTGGATCTCCAAGCTTGGTGATACAATCCTGTTTTAAAAGCCTTGTGGAAAGCCAACAGGACTGGGGCTAATGTAATCTACATGGTATTGTGCTCCAAAAGGTGGCCATAAGAAAAAGATTTTTCCTAGATCTTGCCAAATGACACTGATAACATGGCTCTCCTGACAGACCTAATGGAACATATAGACACAATCTGCCCTATGTCAGGAATTACTTACTTACTGCAATTACCAGTATGATGAACTGAACCCAGAAGTATACTGGCAACCATTGGCAGCTTTTTGTGCACTGGTGTATTATGTGCTGATTGAAGAAAGCACAAAACTGCCTACTACATTCTGTAACTGCTGCAGCTTCTAAATGCATTTCAAGTGCAGCCCCAGGTAAAGCATTCTGCAGTTTAGGAGATAATTAAGGCATGAGTAACTGTAAGCCCAGCCTCCCACTCCGGGGTCGGATGCAATTGGAGTATAATATGAAGTTGTGCAAAAGCCCTTCTGGCCATGATTGCTATCTGCTCCTCAAACAGAAGCCATGAGTCCAGACAACCTGCAAACTGCACTGTGTCTGCTTGATACTACAACTTCAGCTAGAAATAAAGATGGAAAATCCCTGGTGGCTCCCAATATGCAAAGCTACTCAATCGTGCTCAGGCTAAGTTGAAGCCTGTTCTTCCTATTCAAACTACCCCAGCCTCAATATACTAAAACAGAGCCTGTATGCAATTATTTAAGTGATCAGGAGCAGAAATTTAAAGTTCTGGCTTCCCATCAATTTCAGTTTGGGTTAGATTCCATTTACTGATTAAATGACTTGATTAAATGAAAGATGTGTCCCGCAGGTATGTTAATGGAACTATATTGGCCCTCAATTCATATGATTCTTTTTCTCTTTTTACATTTTTATAAGCTACAACTGTACTTACCTATCTCATTAGCATTTACTTATTAATTTAATATTCCTTTTTTCTTTCAGAAAGTCAAGGTAGTATATAAACTGCTCTGTCCTCCTAATTTTCTCCTTAGCAACAACTCTATAAGGCAGGTTGGGCTGATGTTAGATTAGAATTTGTGTCTCTCCTGATGCCAGTCCAAAACCTTCAATATTATATCACATTGGCCTTCAGTCATAATATTTTAATCAAAATGTGATACTTTTTAGAAAAAAGTTATAAAAATTGGAAGTAAATAAATAATGTTGTAAACTTTTATGAGTCAGGTTATATAGTACAAATACGTATGCTGCAGACAGTATGCATGAGAATAAGAGAGGATAATCATGCTAGAATATGCAGGGAATTATCAAAGTGCAATGATACTTTCATACTAAATTAAATACAGTATAAGAACAGTTTTGAGTAGAATGGTATACGTGGTTCAAACTGTTAGAGCATGTACACAAAGAAATATATAATTTTCCAACTTAGATATAATTTCTCAAGATTTTTAAAATAAAAAGTGAACATTTGGGGAAAAATGACCAAAACTGAAAGACAGTTATATGTAATGGGTAATGGGTAAAAAATAATATCAATGTTCACTCATGTTCACTCAGAAATAAGCTTGCAAAATTCAGTGAATTTTTTTCAAGAAAATAAGCACAAGCAATACAGTTCAATTAACCAGGAACCTGATTATTTGGATTAATTGTGGAACGTATGCCCTTCTGCACTTCCACAAGTCAGTGGATTCAATGATCCTACTTTCTAGACCAATAGTTTTCATCTCATGTTAAAATATGTTAATGTAAACTTCAAAGTATATATTTTTCTTATTTCAGTATCCATGAAATCTCCCCACATGCAATTTAACCACTCTTACAGCAAGTTAGTTTTCTTCCTCTGTCATATTTCATGGAATCCTGTAAGAAGATTTTTTTTCTCCTGAGAGGGTATTTTAAGAGTGAATGGAAGGGCTAGGTAGAAGATAGCTGCCACCTCAGGCTGTTTAACGTTTACACGACAATACCAAGTATTTCTCTACCTTGGCAGTAGTTGGAAATTCAACTTTGATGAAAGAGAGAAATAAATTGGAAAGGGCAGAAGACTGCATATTTATTACCATTTTAATAACATTCATATACTTAAAAAGATAGAAACTAAGTATTCAGTATTCAGTTAACACTGATATTAAAGTTGGCTCACAACTGCTCTTTTTAACCTTTAAAATAGGGATCTTTGTTTTGTAATATACATAAAGAGCAGAATTTTCTGTGTTTCATCAATGAGAAAATTAGTTGTACAGTTGAACTGGACAGGCCTATTTCATGGATCTATAAATTTGTCACTCCGATATTTAGGATTTATTTTACGGACTGAACATGCATTTTCAGCTAAAGGTAGAAGGGTCAGTCTGTAGACATTAAAGTTATTGTTATTTAATTACCGGTATTTCCTTGTTTCAAAAAATATTAACAATCCTTGCACATTGAAAAATGAAGTTTCAGTTAGTGGGAGGTTTTTTAATCTAGCTTTCTTCTGGTTTGTTTCTTGTTTTCCATTCTAGGCACTCTTACACTGCTTTTCTATCAATCCAAAAACAGAACTTAAACTGTAGCTTAATGTTATGAGTTATAATGTTATATAGTACTTAATGTTTCACTCTATAGCTCTGTATAAAAATGCTGTTTTGCTGTGAGCAAGAAAAGGTTTGTTCTGAAGTGATCCAATTCAACAAACTTTTTCTATAATTTTATTTAAAATTTTCTTCTTTGTGGACTTAATACTGAAGACGTGGCTTCTCAGATTGGCTGACGTGATCGGGTTTTCTTTTAACTGGCTGTTTTAATGGTTCAATAATAATTGTGGGTTTTCTTTTAAATTGACGGTTTAATAATGTTTTTAATAATAATTTTTATTTAATTTCTATTCTAAACTATCACTTGTTACTTGTTGTTTTAATCTTTTGTGAACCGCCCCGAGTCCCTCGGGAGAAGGGCAGCATATAAATACAATAAATAATAATAATAATAATACTGAATTTGTTATTCCAAATGACATACAGTAATTAGTCAATAGAACTTATAATACTGGATAATAATAATTATAATAATAATAATACTGGATTTTTTAAAGTGAAGTATGGCAAAAATCTGGTTAGTGAGTTTTACACACAACATGATCACCTCCTTATAGCTTTAGCATCCATTTTACTTTAAACTGAAAATTAGGAAAGTGGGCATAAATTCATGTTTCAAGACATTATAAAATCCATCTAAGAATCATTCCAAAGTTAATAAATAATGTTTTGACTGGTATTAATAAATAAATAGTTTTGACTGATTTGATTAAACATCTGATAGGTAACAAATACAATATAACGCTGATTGAATGAAATGAAAGTATTATAGTGATATTGCTGCAAAACAATGTTCTTCATATAAGATAACTCTTCCTATTAAAAATGTAAAGTGCAAAATGTATTGTCAATATTTTAAAACCTCAAACCTTCTGTAATTTATACGAACTGTATAAATATAATTAATATAAAATTATTGGACTTCTCCCTAGCCTTTATATATAAATAACAAAAATCAATGTACACATATGCGTATCAGGGAAATCTTATATATGTTTTTTTTAAGTCCCTCTAAATTTAATAGTATTTCTTCATGTGAATATAAAACTACATTTTAAATTGGGACATAGTTCTTTTTATGCTACATTCTGATATGTAATAGCTTCAGAGACTGATATTAAAACAGATTAAATTAAATATTTTCTTTTTTAGGCTATCAATAACCAATAATATAAGAACACAGTCTAACAAGTAATATTCTTTATCTTACCTATTTTTTTTTAATCATTTCAACCACAGTTCTGAAATTCCTTGGCAGGTATATTTTCCCACTGAATTCTAGAAAGTAATTTTGGTGTTCAAAGTAACGCAGCTCAGACTGTGTCATAGTCCTTTGTATTATACTATCTTTTTATTGAAATAAAGAAGAAAAAAGGAAAATTAAAATATCTTTAAAAATTTGATTATAAACATTTGTCCCTTGTATTTTAAAATTATATTGAGATCATTTCTTTAGAATTGGGTTTTAATTTCTGAAAGCTTAATGAAAGGTTCATCAAACTTTAATCACCAATAAAAATTGCAGATTCTGTCACCTGGGGAACATTTATTATTTCAATGCTGAATAGTACATTGCTAATCTACTAATCTGTATATTAGCACATTCTCTGTTAACATATTCCTAGAAGTTATTACTTCCTCTGAAACTATTACAAGGAGTTCACTGGCATACAACTCCAAAACAGCCCTATTTAAAGTCAGAAACATTTGCAGTGACACTATTATTTATTTAAAACATTTATATAGCCTCCTGTCTTATATCAAACTCTGTACAGCTCCCTATCAGCAATAATAAAACAACATAATACATAAGCATATTAAAACCATAAACATTAAAAAAAAACTGACACCAAAGTTAAACTTCCAACATACAAAATCTTACCAGCCACCTCCCTTTTTAATATTCCTTTTATAATCCATACAGTTATTTGGTTTTCCAGCTAAGTTTTAACAACACACTAAATTTCAATTACATTAAATATTATGGGAGTGCTAATTAAAGTAACAATATACTTATTATAGCTACTTACGTTTTTCCTTCTATTTGAAATTTGCATCACTAATCTGTTTTCCCTTATTCTATTTATACAATTCTTTGTTCCAGGCAGAACAAAGTATTGATTTGTTTAAACCAAAGCCAAACAATAAAAATGTCAGGGAAGGTTAAAATTATTGTCTAATGATGATATGAAAGAATATTTCTGATGAGCAATTTAAAAAAAAAAAAAAGCTGAGAAAAGGAAAACTGCTAGGTATCACTTTTAATTATTTTCTTTATAAATTTGATTAAACAATGTAAAATTATCTAACTTAATTTTGCTTAAAGATACTTTTATCTTTTAATGTTTTAAAATATTGAATGGGTTATTTATATATTCCATAGCAACTTCTATTTTTTTTTATTACGAACAGAATAAACAAAGTATAAAAAAGAATAATTTTCAGATATAGATTTGTTACAAGAACTATCTTCCATCTGATTATTACATATTTAATTCAACTGTATCCTTATAGGAACATGTTTCATTAAATATATAATTTAATTTTAACAATAATAATTCACACTTATCAGCCAGCCAAATTAAGATTTCTTTTTCCATGTGCTTCATTAAATCTAATCTGCAGGAAAATGTATAGGATTTAAATGTTTTCCTATTATTATTTTCCATGTGCTGTTCCATAAGCCAGCTATTGTTTCCTTTGTCTTTTTTTCTACAATTCACATTCTTTATCTTTTTCTTTGTTATATGTGGCATGGGCATACACATCACTGTAAATATTCCCTGTCACATATTGGAATGGCAATATCACAGGTACTCCAGGGACAACTGTGTTAGCAAATAAAGCTTCTAAAAAAAAAAAAAAAGCATGAGCACACACACACACACCCCAACAAACAAAGAACACAGTGGAATATTTTTTTTCATTAGTAAAACATATAAAGATTTCAGATCAAGTAATGAGATGGCTGGATATTCCCTAAATGATCTGGGGAATTTAGAGTCAGGATTGTAAATCAGATATTGTTAGAAACTTCTATAACCATAGTCAAGTATCTAAATATATATACCAGAGAACATCCCTTACCATACTACAAATAGGCACCGACTATATTTTCATGTTTATTTTATGTTACTTTTTTTGCATGACACATTCTAAGAAAATGTGGAAACCCTAGAGAATATGCTTGTAATTGGAGGGGGGTAGAATAACCATGGCAACAATTACCACATTCGCAACTGTTTTTAAAAAATAATTTCACAACATAATTAACAATGGTAATTGTGCAGACAGTAAACATCAAGAAAGCATCAAATACTAATGGAGTTATATCAAATGACATCTTGAAAATGAAAACAAAATCTGTCTCTATATGGACAATGCAGTTCAGAAACAAAGCACATACCATTATCCATTCAGGTGTTCTACTTCTTATTCTGCCCACATAGTTCTGCAGCTCCATTAGTCCAAAAGTCGACTTTGCCCTGCTTCTGATCTTTATGGGTAACAACAGCATCACACTGTTGGCAATTTTTTTCGATTAAACTTCTCAGACACGGTAGCAACTTTGTTAATTATGATATTAGGCAGCTGGCGGGCACGATCAATCATCCACTATAAGAAAGCCAGACAACGAGACATCTAATCATTGCAACCAGAGCAGATAAATTTTGTTCCTTTCTTATACGTGTCAGAGATTCTATCCCTCCTGACCCCTGAACACTGCCATCGACTGTCAAATTTAGATTCAGCAAGCTCCCAGCTTTTCTTTATCCTGCCTTAGATCTGAAAGTCCTGGTTATCAGGAAGACAAGCGTCACCAGCTGTCTCAGAGCAGGAAGGCAATCAGGTGAATAGTACTTATTATCTTTCATTGCTTGCTAAGGAATGACAAGATTGATTTGGGACCAAGAGCACATCCATATCTCAAAAACAGGCTTCAAGTTCAAACTATGATGCATATGTAAACCTTTACTGAGGGATTTCAAGGCTAACCTTATTAATAAAACACACTTAAAAATTAGAAATTAGACAGAACCTCTTGAGCATCTATACAATTACCCTTTAAATTATGACATAAGCTGTTCCCATGGACAAAATACATGTTCCAACTTCTACCCGGAGGTTGCCTTTCACAAATAGATAGTCTTAATTGGACCCATAGAAGCAATAGGCTTCTATTAACGTCTTCTCTGTAAGTACATTCTGTCTTAACTAGACTGATCATCTTCTTACAAATGCAACAGGCACTATAATTCTATCTGTTACATTCTTAAATAGATGTGATGTGTTAGATAATATTTTATTTTTACTCCTGAAACTACAAAATATGTTGCTTACTTCAAATAGGAAGGAAGGTAATATTGTAAGGTTCTGATGGGAAAATTATCAAAAAAAATCAAATATACATTCAGTAAACTAGAAGATAATTTTAAAATGTAGTTAAAATATAAAGAACCAACCATAAAAAGATTACACTAGGTTATGTTAAAATAACTAAAAACAAAACACCTTGAATAAGCAGGATGATTCTACAATATAGTACATTTTTTTCTTTTTGCTAATTAATATTAGCAGTTGTTAGAGGTGTTATGAATAAAGTGACAATGTGAAGCTCCACTTTAACATGTCATTATTGCAATAATAATTCACATTTTTGAATCAAAATATTCCTCAGCATTATATTTTCTTTCAAATAATTGTAAGGTTATGAGACAACCAATTTACTTAGAGATGTCATAAAACTATTAAATTTATTATACTTTTCTTGAGAATAATTAGAAGATGGAACATGACTAAAAGAAGGAGGAAAGGAAAGATAAAAGAAAGGAATTCTTAAAGGAAGTTCTTATATTACAAAGTAGACTAATTATGACATAGCATACAAATACAAAATAGCTTGTTTCATCCCTAATTACCCATGGTAATTACTAAACATAGGAATATTTATCTAATTTTTAAAAGTATATTAAATAAATTCAGAATAAACAATAGGCCATGTAAACAGTAGTATTAATTTGAATTGACTAACTCGATTAAGCTGTGCATTATGGATAAAACTGCACCCTAACTATGCCAAATAACAATGTTTATTCATGTTAAGCCTCACTGAGTTTGCTGTCTTGTAAATATTTATAAATTTTATAAATAAAAATATTTATTTTTAAGATTATACGAAACAGCACACTGCTTTCAACAAAATATTGTTCCGTGTTTATGCTACTGTAGTATTTTTAAAAAATGTATTCACTCATTGATGTATGTCATCATTTCTTCCCAATGTTTTAACATATTCAGTTTATATCACTGTAGTCCACAAGATACCGGAACATATTTTACAAAAATCATTGCCACATATACCAATTCACTGAAACCTTCACTGCTGAAGGTTTGATTATGTATATATAATCAAATACATATGGGAAAAAAGAAATAATATCTTCAAGAAAGGAAAAATGTTTTTAACAATATGTCTTGAAAAGAATTACACATAAAGTAGAAAGGATGGCATTACATTTCCAATGTTATGTCTCTATCTTCCACAGGTGAAAAGCTAGTGTCTCAGAATTAGTATACAGGGAATTAAGTAATGGATTACTTATTACCTAAAATGTAAATAATCTGTAATCATATATTACATCCTTTCCCAAAGTGTAGCCTTCTATACAGATTTCAATATAGCTCCCATAATATCCAGCCAGATATTTTATTAATAGTAAACATTTTACATGAAAAGTCCTTGAGATTATTTTTTGCACAAAAAGAGACTCCATACATGGGTGTCTAAGGAAAGGCCCAGGAAAAACAAGTGATATCTGGGCATAAATGTATACGGACAAGTGCTGTGTCATATGCATGTCATCATCTTGATTAAATTTTGCTTTGCTGTGGCAATTGTTCTTCCATGATATACTAGAGATTTGTCAATATTGACTGTCTCCGGGCTTATAATATGAAATTTCCTAAAATTCTTATCAGGATAACCTAACACAATTGAGTCAGGGGTAGTTTCTACTTACCTTTACTACCAGTTCGCAACAGGAGCACACGCGTACATGCACAGAAGCTTATGCACATGCGCAGATCACCAAATGTGACATCAGGGTGGGTGGGCAGAGCCATTTTTACTACCGGTTCTCAAGAACTGGACAGAACCGGGAGCAACCCATCACTGAACTGAGCCCTCTGTCAAAATATCAGGTTGTAGTGCACTGAGAAAATTGCTGTAACAATGTATCCCTACAGGATACATGCTACTAATAGAATGGAACTAGTAGCTTCCCTTTGACCTCATTGCTACAAACCCTAATCTAATCCTTTGGTTTCAGAAATGTAAAAATAATTTGACATAAACAGTGTAGTTCTGCACTTAGGAAACAAAGTGAAATATACAGGTATAGTTTGAGAGATGCTAGATTAGTAAATAAGATATTGGAACAGCAGTTGATTTCATACAGAGAATGAGTTAAATATGTCATATGACTGGGAAAAAAAGGTTGCATCAACAGAAATATTATTTCCAAATTATTGGAAAAAAGAGTTGTATCTCATAATGAATACTAGAAACAAAATGCTCTGAAGAGAGATAAAAGGAATTAGGAATGTTTAGCTTTGACAAGAAAAGCATGCAAAGGTGTATGATGACACTTTCCAAATATCTGAAAGGATGTCACAGTTGAAATTCAAGAAGTGTTGCTATTGTTGCAGAGTGAAACATACTATAATAGATTTAAATTATAAAAATGCAGTTCTATTTCAGTGTTAGAAAAATTCCCAAACACTTGAAAAACAGAACCAATTACTCTGAGAAGTGATTGGTTCCATCACCTGATTTATTCAAGCAGAACCTTGATAGTATTGATGGCAATGCTTTAGTTTCAACTCCAGCACTAAGAAAATTGGATTCAATGATATAAAAATCCCATTCTCACTCTGAAATTCTATAATTCTTCTAATCTGTATTTAACAACTGACCCTCAGTATGCAATACTATAGTATTTTTAAATACAATATAAATTGTGAACTACCAGGAGAAGGCAGAGCTCCCAAACTCCATTAGAAAGTCCTAAAGAGAAGAAACAATGTTACAGAGGGACTGAGGGAGGGATTCCATTTTTCTGGAATTCTCAGTTGCATTCATTGCATGGAAATACTGGTTTCCAAAATGTGCATTCAGTGGGTTTGAATGGGATCACACATTTATTCAACATTATAGCCATGTTAGAAACTGCTCACTAGCTTAATGCATCCATAGCAAGTAGAATTATCCTATATTCATTATTCTTGTTACTGAAACAATATATTTAATTTTATGCAACCAAATTGCCAAGCTCAGAGCTCAAACAACAGCCTAACTACCAAACTGAGCTACTAATATTCAAACACATTTCAATATATTTAATTATATTGAATTTAGGCTTTTAATCTGAAAATACTATTTTTTTTTTTAAAAAGTCCCAATAATCAATTAATTTATATTTGCAGTGTAGACATTGATGCTTCAAAATATCTCACAACAGTTAACCAAGGAGCCGTAAATTTTAATTCACTTTTTATTACAATGAATATTACTAAAAAAAATATTCTAAGACAAATGCCAGCATAAACCAAATAATCAGTATGTTATAGTATACAACTATACCGGGATCTGAAATATTTTATTTATCAGCATAATTGACATTTAAAACTCATATAGAAGGTAATGGCAAATGACTTTGACAAAACTGCAGGGACTTACCGTATTTTTTGGAGTATAAGACGCACCTTTTTCCTCCCTAAAAGGGGTGAAAAGTTTGGTGCATCTTATACATCATCCACCCACTGGCCCCCACCCTTTGGCCTCAATTTACCTCCTCAGAGCAAGCAGAAACAGC
>JANHFM010002285.1:775583-788394 GCA_032468115.1 Grayia smithii
GCCTTGTCAGTTCCTCCCCTTCATCATCTGAGTCATCCTCATCAGATAACACAGGCTCGGGAGTCGGAGCCACAACATGTTTGTATCTGTATGTTCTCTTGATTCATCTGCATTATTGCCTTGGAAAGTTCATGCCACATTAAAACAAGCAAACATTTCAGGACATACCATTTTTAAATTAAACAAATTAATAGTGTTAAGTAATATTATCTTTAAAATTGTCCTAAATTTTTAGTCACTAGCAAGGTTAGTCACATCAGTATTCATGAATGACCATGCTGTAGTTTCCATTGTCTCTACAATGCAGCAGCCCATGAATTAATTAATTTCTTTATTAATCCAAATGATTTTCTTCAATTTTGATATGCCCTCAAGCTGTCTCACCAAGATCAACTCCCCCTGTGTTCTATAAAATTGTAATCAATCTCTATTATGGTCATGAAAATGGTATTTGTCACTTTGCTGAGAAAAAAAAAATCAATATGTCTTCTAGGGCAGAACCGGCATTTAATACATCGAATTGATGCCTGTTAGAGAAATTTAGCTTGCCTGCAGTTTGAGACAAGCTAATAGAAATCCCCCAAAATGGTTGATGTTTGGCAAATGAATATACATGCATGCCTGACAAATTAATATTGGGACATCAAGAATGCACTGTCATTTCATATACTGAAAAGAAAATGGATTTGGACCAGCAAATCCCAACAGAAATATTTTCTTTTTTTTAAATATTAATCCACCAAAACTACACAAATGGAATTGGCACAGGTTTTTAAAAAACCTGATTCTTCTCTAACTCATATCTAATGCTTTATTTCTGAAATTATTAAAATAAAAATGAGTAGATACAAAAATAACATAGAAAAATAGTAGCTATATGTCAATATGATCACAATACATAAAACATTATATCATTTATTAAATAATTATTCATCAGAACACTGATTCTTCCATGCATTCAATTTCTTTGGGATGGTTGTACCCCATATTACTGTTTACATTTTAAATGTTCATTTAAAAATATACTGTAAAGGTGGGGATTTCGAAATCTAAATAAAAATATAGCAATATGAAATAATATGATTATCATTTTCCAGGAAGTCATTAAAAATACTATGGAAATTAACATATGCATTATTTTCTTATTTGTTTCCATGAGAACAAACAGATATTTCCAATGTATTGCTAAAGTGGTAAAACTAACATAAATTTTGTAAAATACACTGTAAAATGTAAAATGTTAAACAAAACATTTGTTTAAATGGCATATAAAGTCTCCTTTTCTAAGGAACTGCTAATTTATTCTGTATAAATGACACTTACTTGTTTTTATATTAAATGTCAAACTATTTACCAGAATTACATATTATAAAGCATTACATTGTCAACATTCATGCAATTCCCAGCTTCAGATGAAATATAGGTAATTAAAACAAGTTATTAAAGGATTAGAACAAGTTATTAAAGGATTCCTCCAGATACTTAGAAAATATCATCTCTTTTCATCAATACTGTTAGGCTTATATGCATGGAAAAGGCCACATCTATGATATGCCTCACAAGTCCTGCCAAGAAATCAACACTGAAAAAACTTACTTTCTTTAAAAAAATATATTCCCTAACCAGTCCCCAGGGCATGTATTTAGGATATAAGAGACCTAATGGAGACATTAAATATGAATCGTTCTACCGTAATATACTAATATACTGAACCCTAAGAGAAGCATTCCCATTGACTTTCCTTTAGTTTTCATGAGTATAATTTGTACATTTCTCATAAGTACATTTCACATTAAAAAAAAAACACCATGAATTCCACAGAGAAAGAAAAATCAGGCTATTCTTTCAGACAAGCTACTGTGCAAGAATTTGTTAACATTTATTTGAGATAAATGCAAATGTTTCAGCTAAATAAGACACCGTTTTATTAAATTCATGTTAAATGCCTTTTTATTTTTTAAATGTTATGGGATTATCATCTATAATTTTAAATGCCAATGTGGAGCTATAAATATAACAAGAGAACTGTTGAATTGTTTCAAAATATGTGGAAGAAATTTGAATTGATATGTTATTATTTTATTATACTTTTTTTTCTAGTGGCTACATCTAAGAATCTATATTATTCCAATGTTTCTCAACAATTAAGCATTAAATCACCTAGGGATGCAATGATTTGGAATGAGGGCCATTTGCATCAAATAACCCTAGAGTTTTTCTGTATATACTAAGGTACTTGATGTCCAGTAAATTCAGAGTTAGATGTTTTGTTTGTATTTTCTGTATTACTAGTGTAAGATGATTGGTAAAAACAGGACATGGCAACAAACAAACATACATTTATAAAATATATATATACATGAAAAATTCAACTGATATGCATATCTGAATATCTATATAAGAGATAATTTGCCTGTGAAAAGATCACTTTGTGTTGTAAAATACATGTCATTTTCATATATATAGAATTCAATAGACAACATAAAGATAAATCACAACTGAAAACATAATCTTGATTTAATTCCAAATTTGTCAACTGACCCGGATGATCAATTTGACATCAAAGATTTCATCATAGAGCAAAGAACTTGAATTTAAATGGTTACATAAACTAATGAAGAACTCCAAATCCTACAGCAGCGATGGTGAACCTTTTCCGTGCCCGCATGCTGGCCTGCATGCTGGAAATGGCACACGAAACCATCCCGCGAGGAATTTGCAGCCCCGCTGGCCTTTGCACACGCAGGAGTGCCAATACCCGGAAGAGTGGCTACCTGTCACACATGCGCGGGCCGGCACCCAAACTTCTGGTGTTCGGCACAGATGTGTATCCGACGAACAGCTGGCCATCACGCATGCGTGCAATGTAAACCCAAAAGCAGATGAGCCAGCAAGGCCATGCATTCTTTGCGGGATGGTTTCACTTGCCGCTTCCAGCATGCATGCCACAGGTTTGCCGACACTGTCCTAGAGCTTCCTTTGGATCATAGTTTTGTTGTAAAACTTATGAAATATTTTTCTCCCATATGCAGACAAAACATTTAGCAAAATTCACTTACAGCATCAAACACTAAAGTCAAACCGTTAATCTTTAGGATTTGCAAATTTGAGATGTGTTACATTTACACCTGGTGTGTGAGTTGACCAAGCCAAGTTAGCATAAATCTAATTTAAATTAATTAATTTTGACCTGATTCTAATTAGGTTTAGTTTAGTTTCTTTAATGCTGAATACCACTGTATAATTTTACCATAATTCACTGATCTTACTCCTGAGATCTCCCATGAGATTTCAAAATTCTTATCTACAAATTTGTCAGATTGTTGTATTTTTACTCACATAGCAATAGCACTTAGATTGATATACCATTTCATAGTGCTTTACAGCCCTCTCTAAGTGGTTTACAGAGTCAGCATATTTCCTCCAAAAATCTGGATTCTCATTTTACTGACTTTGGAGGATGGAAGGCTCAGTCAACCTTGAGCCTCCTGATATTCAAACTGCCAAACTGCTGGCAATTGGCAGAATTAGCCTGCAATATTCTAACCACTGTGCCACTCACCACACTAGAGATAGATGATGATATAGATGAGATATAAATATATAGATATAGATATTCTGTTCATACTGCTATTTAGAATCATGTGGTCTGTCCTATATCTAATTGCTATGTTAAATAAAAACATAACATATTAACCAACTTTTTAAGATTAAGAATCACAGCCATTTTGGCAATATATCTCTTGCATGTTATACTGGAATGGTTGGAATGTCAGAGATCTTGTTGGTAGAGTTCAGAGCATAGCTTCAACAATGGCACATCGGCTTTGTTTTCTCTGCAAAAGGATTGACATTTATAATGCAATCAATATGCCAATCTGTGGCAAAGTTTACTAGATCATGACAGAAGCCAGCCAATCAGCCAAGCTTAAAATAGCTGTGGCATAAAAAATTAAGCTGAAATCCAAGGACTGAAAAGTTGGCCACATTAAATGCCATACTAACATATCCACTAGATTAAACATATGATATACCTCAAACATAAAGAACAGGTGGAAGAGATTTTCCAAGGATTCAAAGGCAAAAGAATAACATATGGTACATTATCTCCAACTAGATGCTTTTTAACACAAACCATGCCATTATCTATTTTTTTAAAAAATTAAGAAATAGTTTCAGAAAATAATCAATGAGGCAATGGCCAAATCTTTAAGCAATACACTTTTTTTTGTAAATAAGTTTACACATAGCCTATTTTTGTGAGTGTCAAAGGTTTGTTTCTTTGAAGCTATTGAATGTAGTTCATATAACTAAACAAGAAAAAATAAAAGACAACAATAAAATAATAAAAATAATTATTTTCAAAATTCAGAGGCCAATCAGCAACTACATTATGGTGAATTTTTAGTTGGCAGAGGCAAATGTGGACTGACAAAGAATAAATGACAGGAAAATATTGGACTTAGCCCAAAGAGAGTTTACAGATAAATTAGTTTGATACCTAATGAACTGACTGATTATCATATTTGGGGCTGAAAGGTATTATCTATTGAATCAAGGTAGCTAGTAATCATGAACTCTTCACTGAAACAAGGAGGTGGAAGATACTTCATGTTTCATTCTGTCTGGTTTCAAATTCCCATCTAAAAGTGTTCCAAGAGTATGTTTAATTCTGTGTGATTTCATATTGCTACCTCAAATTATTGTAAGAGCATTTTCTTGAATTCACCTTATTTATTTTCCATTATTCATTGCTTAATAAGAAACATGTCACAACTTTAAGTTACCAAATTCCTGCTCCTCTGACCCATCCCTAATAACATGCAGCTCCTCTACCTTTCTGTCCATGGGTTAATATAGAAAATCTGAGGTATAGCCTAACAGCATAGGGCTAGATTTTTAAAAATGTAGAACCTTGTTTATTTACATATAACATCTTGGTTGAAATAGAAGTAGAGCTTTATAGCTCATTTAGTCAAACAATGTTCTTTCATGAATTATATAATTACATGTGACTATACATAACACAAAGGAATAATTCTTTTTATAACATTACTAAATGTTACTAAACGATCAGATAAATGATTTGACAACATCTAGCCTATATCACAAAACCATGTAAAATTTTAGTTGAAAATTATTCAGAATAAAATATCATAACTAATGCTATAATTTTGTTCATCATGGGGAACTTCACTAGATGCTGAGCAGCAGTATATCTAATCTGCATATCATACATAAAGAGCTTAGAAAAACAATTCAAAGGTGATTCAATCTTATTATAGTATGGTCATCGTATGGTGTTCTCATCTGACCACTGTAATTACCTAAATTGATTCTAATTCATATGCCATGTGCATTCCAAACCAGAAAGTACTTTTAGATCTATTAGAGTATCACTGAATCAAGATATTCAAGCATCTTTTTTGACAGCAAATTCAGTATTTTAATACATTATATTGTTGCTCAGATGTTCATTCATATGTGGCATCAAGCCTAGCAATTACGGGGTAAGAAAAGATACCTCCTTATAGTTAATGAAAGGTTTGTATTAGAAATATTGTAAATAGATTGAATCATAAGAAGAGGTGGTATACAAATAAGGATAAATAAAACACGTAAACTCAAGTTAGGGACAACTTTGTTCAAGGTTCCAAATTATCTACAGCAATTAGATATAAAGTGTACATGTTACAATTCCAGAGTAACATTTTAAAAATGAAGGAATACGCTTAAAAATTGGAAGTGGTATTCAATATAAGTAAGCATAAAATTATGTGTTATTAAAAAGATTAAGTTAAATGACAAAAAGTCTTGATAATGACCATGGTAAACAGGTCAGTTAGAATATCATTTCAATGTTTCATTGCTGTGAAAACAGTAATTTCTATACTGGCGATCTTGAATAAAAGACGGATTCTGAGGGTGGAGGCGTGGCTTGGAGGCAAAAGATTTTGAAGGCTCAGTCTCTTAAAGGAACAGAGAGCAAAACCCATTCCTGGCTGATGTCTCCAAATACTATGGAGAATACATGGTATGATTTACCTCCATAAAGCATTTTTGTATCACTTTAAAGAATTTCAGACAAGTGCTGCAGGACAAAGGTCCTTTCAGCCTTCTTTTCAAGGTACACTTCCCATTTAACAAAACTGTGTTTTCTTTTAAAATCTGTATTTTCTAGCAATATTAGAGCACAGCTAAACTGAGAGCAAAAAACTTTAGGACTCTACATTGAAATAAATGTTAGTTTTATTTTAAAATGAAAACTAAAAAATACCTTACTATATCAATATTATGAAAAGGAATTAAAGCAGGGTAGGAAAAAAAGAATAGAGGTGGAAAGTGTATATTATAAACTGTAGAGGTGGAAACGGTATCAAATAATATTTCAAGTACCTGAAGTCTTGCTTTTGCTGCAGAAAATTAAAGATAGCTAGCCTTTAGAAACATGCTACAGATCATATCTTGGCAAGTGACAAATTTGATAGAAAAAGATGGGTGCTCTAGAATTCTGTCACCTACCTTCTTTAGGAAGTCACTGCAGAATATATGGGAGTGTCCTAACTTTTCTCCTCAAGTGACTGAAGCCTCTCTTTCATGGCGGCTCAAATTCCAAGTGAAGTGAGCAAATGTCTTTTGAAAACAGGTGGCTGTAGAGCCCTGTAACAAATGCAAAAGCATCTTTTGCTATCAGTAGTACATCTCAAAGACATTCTAAAAATACATTCTGAAAATGAGAAAGGGAAATACTTTTTTCATAATAAAATTAAAGTTTGGAATATTGAAGGGCAACTTTTGGCACAAACTTGGTTCAATTGTTGAACCTGTTCATATATTAAACACTGAACAGAACATTCAACATAGTATTTGTTTTGGTTTCTATCATGTGACCCTCATTCAGAAAAGCTGAAGGGCAATCGGTAGCCCCATAATTAAACTGAGAATCTCATCACAAAATTGCTTGTTTCTGCTAAATATATATAGAAAAGGTTTTAAGCAGGTCCACATTCAAAACGAGTTACATCGTTGATGCAGTTGTTTTCTATAAGGTGAATATTGGAAGCTGTTATTACTGTCATCAGAAACTATTATTCTTTTTCTCCTCAAACCTGTATACAAAATAAAACCTGGTTAAGAGTTGATAAGAAGGAGTAGTCACACTGATTTAATGCACGATAGAAGCAGATATTCTCTCATTTTATTTTTACCATCAGAGTACAGCAACTGAATTTGGAACATCAGCTCTAATATTATGGGATATTTGGTTTCCTATTAACTTGCCAAGACTTTATTCCAAATTAATTCAACACCCATGAACTCTATAACTTTGTCCACTGATACTTTCTTCATCTGCATGTTTCCTCAAAAATATTGAGTCTATCCCTTTAGTCTATTCCTTTAGCAATAAAAGAAGTTTTCAACAATACAAATATAAAAGTTTATTTGAAATAATATGATTAAAATCTGGAAAAAGCAAGCATTAAAATAGAATAAATTAACAATTAAAAGTCTGACAGAAATGAAATGTTTTCACCAACCTCTTTGTAGTGGGGACAAGCGTAATCCTTAGAGAATGTATGCTACTGATGGTGGGCATCATTATGAGCCATTTCCCATGTACTGGATAGACAAACCTCCAGATCCTCATCTTCAAAAGTGTTTCTCCAGCTGATCTGAGGAGACAGGCAGGTTTATTATGGGAAAGGTACACTAGCAGTTAGGCTCTATCTTGAATAGGATTTTAGAGATCAGTATCAAACCTTCCTACTTTTTTGATTGGATCATAATTCCTGTAATTTGCAGCTGTTATATATAGAAATCCACAAATTTCTATATATATTTGCAGCAGCAACCTATCCACAATTTTTATACAGGTGCAATTTTTGAATTATTTTAGAACAAATCCTTAATGTGAACCTTGAAATATCCAAAAACAAAGAGTCCAGGGAAATTAAATGCTATACCAGAGACCACCTCAGGTAGCTCAGGAAAAAACACTGTTATACAGTGAGCAGATGGTGTATCCTTTTCACTATCCCAGCCACCAAAATGTAGCACCCACAAGCATTTACAAATTTTCTAAAGATCAGATGGACCTTCAAACTAGAGAGATGGAATCCATATCACCTTCCCACCCTCCAATTTTAGCCTAGTTTTAACATGGAGTATTCTAAAAGAGTTGAGAAAGACTAGCCATCTCTTCTCCTCAGTCAGGTCTTTGTAATGCATGCCAGTTCAGCAGAAGCAGCATGTTGCAGGCCATTTCAATTATTCTGGCTGCTGGGGTCCAGGAGAGGGACCTTTTCTGTTATTACACTGCCCACTGGAATATCTTGCTTCCTGGAGTGAGGTCAGCTCCAACCCTCCTGATCTTCCGTAAAGACCTAAAGATCTGGCTCCAGGTCTAGTTAACCAGTCTAGTTAGCTTGGGGTTCCAATGACAGTGCATCACAGTGGAAGTGGTTGATCAATTAACAACAGATCCCAGGTCCTCTCTATCCTGCTCTTGGCCTTCCCATCTTTTAATTGCGCTGCAGTGTTTGACTTTTTGTACTAACTTATTTATGTCTTAATGTACTTTTTATCTTTTATGACTGTAAGCCACTCAGAATTACCTTGAGGTAAATTTTACAAATAAATAAAATGAATAATGAATAATCATCCAGAGTATAATACAGATTGTAGCATATAACATCATGTAGATATTATGTTTTCTAAATAACTGATGTAGCATTAACAAGCAGCCCTTTAAGCTGAAGTCTAAATGACTGTGATCACTTAAGATATTCTTGATTAGTTTGTAACCTGAAATTATAGAATGTCAAGCAAAAAAGCAGTCTCTCATTCATTGATTTCAATGTTCCTTGTGACTTCCCAACTAGGGCAATCTCCTTTTGGTCACCCCACCAATGGATGTCCTCCACCAGTAGCAGAGTTCTTTCATTCTTTTACCTAGAGTAAGGAAGGTGACCCTGATAGAAATATGCAACAACTGTTACTCGGACAAAGGGAGCTGAAATATTTTTAAGCCCTGAGAAACAGTATAATATTCAGAAGCAGATCAGGCAGACACCTCCTTGAATCATTGGAGTATAAGAAGGAGGAGGAAGTACAGTGCAATAGGAAGATTCTATTATTATAGCCAATCTGAATAAAAAATAGTTTTAATCTTCTTGCAGGGTTGTTTCTAGTTTACTGTAGTCTATCTAGTAAGATTGCACATAGGAAGTAGAAGCCTGATCCTATGAACAGAGAAGCTAGAACAATTCTGCATTTTTTATCTGCTTTTTTGTACTTCTTAAACTATAGCAGTATTTTTCAACTGGTATCTCTAAAAGTAGTGGGCTGGGCACTTAACTGGAGAAAACGGAGACTTCTAAAGGTCTTTTGAAGGCATAGCTTTTTTATTGTTAGCCATTACATAGTATATTTCTGGTTTAAACAGACATTATTTGCCTACTAAGTCATTATGGCTTATTCATGGTTTTAAAAAAATCTGAATTTCTGCAATTTGTGTGCACTACAAATCTTTTTTTAATATTAGTTCAAATGGCACTTTTTAACTTCTTGCAAAAACTAGAAATCAGAGCTAGAGAACTTATTGGAATACTATATTTGCTTTAAATTAAACGGCATGCTCTTCTCTAAAGAGCAATTTTTCCTTAAAGATAAATTGTTAAAGAACACATCTTTTGGGATTTCTAATAATTTATTCAGGGGGAAAATATACAAATATAGCCAATTAGCCTTAAAATCCAGAGCTTTAAAAGAAGTATCTTATTTCTGCAACTGAGTCAAATTAAATATTTCATATTGTAATAAAATTTAATAAGATGGAAAGTCGATATGGGTATGTGTGTGTGTTTACATGTGTGGTTATCAATCTAGATCAGAGGTGTCCAACCTTGGCAACTTTAAGACTTGGGGTGTTCATTTCCCAGAATTGCCCAGCTAGCATGGGAAATTCTTGTATTTTAAATGATTTTGCAGTTGCGTTTGTTGGTCTGAGATCATAAATAATAATATGCAGGTGTGGTTATAAATCAAATAGAAGAAGAGACTGTAATACAGGTTGATAAGAAGCAGCCCAGAACAATAGTAAAAACTAATAATTATTCTAAAGAATTTGGATGATTGTGAGGAATCTCTTACACTACAAATTGTAAGATACTAGTTAGCTGTAAGTTCAATTATTGGGCCATCTTAACCCTGTTTCCACATCTGCCTTGTTATTTCTTATAGACTCAGATTTTTTAAGGTTTATTTTAGTTCTGTTATGCTTTACGACTGCATTGCTTGGTGACGGAAATTCCATTCCCAATTGTCATAACTTCAGGATTACCTATATACAAGTTCATGATCCTTGGAAGGTTATTAATTTCTGCAAATGATTTCCAACTAAGGGGAAACTTGCAGTCTGTTTCTCAATAGTAATGACCCTACTTGCCATATGTTGCCTTTCCTATTTTTCATTATTATTATTAGCATTAAGGTCACAGCGAAAGCAGACAGGACAGCTAAAACAGAGTGTTGTAAAAAAATGTGAAAACCTTAGCAATTCTCATTTTGCCAAACACAATTAAACTCATAGTGAAAAGTTTAGTATTCCCTGGATGGATTTAACATATGGTTGATAACTTTTAATCAAGTACACATTTGTTCTCTTCCAGGCTTATTTTAAGCTACTGTATTTGAATTATCTTCACCCATATCACTGTCAGGTTAGATTCTAAATTTTATCCAAAGAAAAGCTGAGCAAATCTTCTGAAAATCTAAAACGAAGGTTTTAACTATTAAAACTAATGGTTGAATTCTATAACATTTTCTTCTAAGGTCTCCTAATCCTAACCCAAAGACCATAAAATTAAATAGGTCTTTGCATTTAAAACTATAACCTTTATTGATTTTGGGTGTTGTTTTAATACAATGTAGAAGTAGATACATCGTTTTAAAATTATTTTATAAAAATATTTTTAATTAATATTTTTAAAAGAATTGAAATCTAAATTTAAAGCTTATGATGACTATATGGCAAAGTAACCCTTAAGAGTACAAATACTGAATAAAAACAAAAGCTCACCCTGCTCTTAATCTGCACTATAGATTAAATCAGGGACAGACAACAACCACCTATCTTGGGTTGCCTCCAAACTCACTTTTTATACCTTCAAGGACTTGGATTGACAACCAAAATACCGAATATCAACATTATAATTCCCTGCTTCTTTTTAAAAGAAATGTGTGCATCAAGGCTGTCTAAATGTTTACCACAGCTTTCTTTTAAAAAGCTTTCTGAAAAACTTAATCTCACCTAAAATGAACTGAACTGTTCTCAAACCCTTCCTGAATAACAAAAACAAAATCTGGAAAATAAAAACAATGAAAGTAAAAAAAAATGTGCAGCACTGAATTTAAAAGCAGGGTACCCCAATGCAATATAATTGGAAGTTCCCTGACCAAAAGGTATTTCTAAGAAATCTTGTCTGACTTGATTTACACAGCAAAATAAATAAATAAATAAAAAATAGTGGGAGGGTGTCAATCAAATAAAAATAACTGTCTACTGAATAAACAGCTTCATCTGGAAGAATGGAAAGAATCTGTATAATGTACAAAATCTAGATTCTGCTTTGGACTTCTCCTGGGTTATGTAAATATACCTTATTTCAGGTTGTTGTTTGTTAACTAGACTACTGGGAAGTGTAACTGCTCGTGCAACCAGGACTGTGAAACAGCAGTAATATGTTTAGGCATCATGTTCATAGTTTCTAAATAGTCGAACACAGTCCCTCCTGAGACAAATTTTCTCAGCATATATACCAACAAAAGAAAAAAAAAAGAATTTGAGATATTTTGTGACATTTGACAACAACCCAGAAGAATAGAATAGAACAGAACAGAATTGAATTCTTTATTGGCCAAGTGTGATTGGACACACAAGGAATTTGTCTTTGGTGCATATGCTGTCAGTGTACATAAAAAGACAAGATACCTTCATCAAGAATCATAAGGTACAACACTTAATGATAGTTATAGGCAGTGGTGGGATTCAGCCAGTTTGCACTACTTCGAGAGAACCAGTTGTTAACTTTCTGAGCAGTTTGGTGAACTGGTTGTTGAAGAAATCATTACAGCAGAGAACCAGTTGTTAAATTATTTGAATCCCACCACTGGTCATAATGTACAAATAAGCAATCAAATCATACTAGGAAAAAATTAATATAAATTGTAAGGATACAAGCAACAAAGTTACAGCCATGCAGTCACAAGTGGGAGGAGATGGGTGACAGGAACGATGAGAAGACCAATGGCAATAGTGATACAGCCTAATGTGAATAGTTTGACAGTATTGAGGGAATTATTTGTTTAGCAGAGTGATGGCGCTCGGAAAAAAACTCTTCTTGTATCTAATTGTCTTGGTGTGCAGTGCTCTATAGTGTCATTTTGAGGGTAGGAGTTGAAACAATTTATGTCTACGATGCAAGGGATCGGTAAATATTTTCACAGCCCTCTTAGCACCAGGACCAGATGGATTGCCAGTGGAATATTATAAGACACTACAGGAATCTTTGAGTCTTCCATTGTTAGAAGTTATGAACGAAGTCATGTTGAAGAAGGAATTACCTAAGTCATGTTTGGAAGCATATATTACACTTGTTCCAAAAGAAGATACTGACGCGTTGCAAATTAAAAACTATAGACCTATATTCCTGCTAAATTCAGACTATAAAATATTTGCTTCAATACTGGCAGAAAGACTCAAAAGGTATTTAAACAATTTTATACATCCTGATCAAAATGGGTTTCTGCC
>JANHFM010002286.1:101674-112350 GCA_032468115.1 Grayia smithii
GAGTTGAAGTCCACAAGTCTTAAAGCTGCCAAGTTTGAAGACCTCTGCTCTTGAGTTTCCTCCTAGTCTTGCAATAACCTCTAAGTCAAACTATTAAGCCTTCTGCTTCAATGGTCTCTGCGCTACCAACTTCAAACAGGAGTCTTGTAGCCTTACAATGTTAAGGAATGAAGTTGAGCCCTTTCTTTAAGCTGATTTCCTTTATAGCCTGAACCAGACAAATAGTTAAAATCCACTTTGGAGTTATTTTTTGAAAAAATATGTGAAATTTAAAAATAAATACTGTACGGCAGGCGGGTGTTAAGAAAATTAACGTACAGAATCAAAGCGGTTGAAACAATAAAATCAATCATCCAACCAAACATATAACAGTCAGCTCTGTATCTTTGATCTAGGAAGTTGACATTTACCATGCATATTTCACTTGGATAAAGTAATAGGTTATAGGTAAGGTCTCCCCCTCTCAACTATTGTCCTGAAGGAATATACTGTGTATATAATCAAAATCTCTGGACTGCTTGCCTTTGTCTTTATTCTTTAACTAGCCTCATCTCTATGCATAATCATGAAAACAAAACAAAATTCAGTATCCAATTTCCAGGTGTCTCTACATTCATTCAATTCAGTGGCTAAATCGTTGGGAATTTGCCAATCTTGCTTTTAGTAGAAACAAATGTGGAAATTGGTTATTTGAGGAGGTCACTCAATAGTACGTTATCTTAGAAATTCTAAGAATAAGATTAGAGAATATCTCCCAGTTGTTTACATCTTTAAGTAAGAAGTACTAAAATGCCAGTAACTGTATGGGATTTTCTTAGGTCACTCAGGATTTATACATACTGAATTTATTTCTGGTTTCTAAAAATACTAAATTATTTAGCCTTGTGATTGTTTTTTGAGGTGGTTTATATATATATCTATCCATATAAAATCCTACTGAAAGGAAAGGAAACTGAAATTAAAACCAAAAATAAAAAATTCCTCTTTCCCTCAGTAAATCATCAGAACTGGGCTGAAACAGCCAGATCTGCAATAGATGTTGCTCTCAGGCCGACTGAGATGAAACTCAGAGCAGTGATGACATTGTCCAGCCCCACCCTTCTTCTCGAGGTCCTGGAGTTAGCATGGTTTCATCTTGTTGAAGTTTCTATTTCAAGAGAAGACGTTTCTCTTATGGACCTTTCTTCGACAAAACTGGGTCTCAGAGGGAGAGCCAAGGGGCATGGCCCCCAAAAAATAAGCCTCAGTCATCAGGCAGATCCAACTGGAACAACCCACTTCTGGATGATGTCATCATCCTCTTTGGAGAAACTGCCATTCACAGCTCTGCTCTTGTCTGCACTCTGCAAAGAGCCATCTGCACATTGAATAAGTGCAATCTTTACAGAGGAATCTCTGCAGACCACCTAACAATCTAATTCAGTGAGATACAGATTTCCTACAAAAAAGGATCAGTGCAGATCCTAGCAGTAGCTCCTTGGCAAAAACATTTTAACTTTTTTGCAAATCCCAAATCAGAGATTTGAAACTGTGACTGACGCCCACCCCAAAAAACAAATGGCTTCGGTATTTTGGACACACAAAAAGCTTTTGATAATGTGAATTGGCGATTTATGTTGCTCCAAATGGAACAGATGGATTTCGGCAGAAAACCCTATCCTACCGTGATATGCCCTTTCTCATGGGGTGCGATGGGAGGTGCCAGTTTGAGTTATTCCTCGGTGTAGCTCTATGGACTGAGTTGAATATTCTGAGGTTCCGCCTCCCTGGGGAAGGGAACCCACTTCTGGACGATGTTACCACTGCTCTGAGAAATGGCGTTCAGGTAGGACCAACGCCCATTCTGGATTTTGCCATTGGTCAGCAAGCTTTGTTTTTTTCTTGCTGACATGTTAGGAGGATAAATTGATATACTGCAGATTAAAGAAAAATGCAGGGCTTTGCTCAGCCTGTTCTACTTGCATACACTGGCTCCTCATCTTTTTTCCTTTGCAAAGAAGTCATCAAATCTGTGCTGGGAGGTTTCAAACCATACTATTTGTTCCGGAATTTATGAATGAATTGAAGTCATATTTGAGGACTGGGAACCAAATTGATTGAAATCAGCCAGATAAAAGGAAAAATGTTTATGGCATTCAGAGTTCCTTCTAATGTTACAGGTCTGATATGACAACATTTTTCTCAGTGATGGTCATAGTTCTTAATTCTGTGATTTTAATAGGCTTGCTCAGAATTATATAATAGACAGAAGACATACTGTATTTATAATGTATTGGCAAAAAGATCAGATCTGAGCGTTTCAGATCTAGCTGAGGCAAACTTGAAAAAGGAACAGGAGCTTGTTCAAGGAATGGATCAACGTATCTCCTGTACATAGGCAGGGGATGTAATAGAATTATTGTTTATAGAGGTGGTTTGTTTGTTTTTTGCTTTCATTTTCTGATTAATTAAAATATTAATGGTTTTCCTCTATTGTTGCTTTAAGAATAGATCATTGATCAAGGTAGCATATATGCTATTGTTTGGAGTGAACGTTGAATACGAAATTTTTATTTTTATGTCATTTTAAGAAAGTTAGTTTTTATATTTTATATTTGTCTACCTGATTGGTCAAACAAATTGATATTGCTTGCAGTAATCTCATTTATTGTTCATAAGAATATGTCTACCCCAATTCCAGTAAAAATTCTGAGTGGGATTGATTAGTATTTTGTGTGTATTTACATGCATACACGCACACACACACGCACACACACACACGTATATATGTATATGCAGGTGTGTGTGTATATGTATGTGTATCTAGAGAGGGAGAGAGGGAGAGAAATCATGTAAGTTTGTTTTAGTAGGTAAGGCATGAAGTTAGAAATGGGGAGACCATGAATTTTAGTCCTGCTTCTTAAGCACAAAGCTAACTGTGTGACTTTGGGCCGGTCACTTCCTCTCAGCCCCAGGAAAGAGACAATGGCAAGCCATAAGCCACTTCTCCTGTGCACTGCTTGGAGAGTCCAAGCATGGGATTCAATTTCGTCTGATTGGCCAGAGACTGAGTTGTAAATTCTTTGGCCACGCCTCTTCTGCCAGCCGAGCCTCATTTTTTTCAATGCAGTTGGTCTAGAGAGACACTAAAAGAGTTGATCCTTTAAAGAAATAGTATACAGGACAAGAAAAGACTAGTTATACAAAGATCAGAGTTTTTATTCTGTGTGGGGTTGCTGGAGCGCCACAGAGAGCATGGTTCGCCTTCCTGCACCGTTATCGACGCAGCAATAGCTGCCATTGCTGCATGGCTGGGAAGATTGGAAAACCCGAAGCTGCTTGCTCCATGCAGGCCATCAGCTAGCAAGAGAGCACCAGTGCATGGAATGGACCTCAGAAGACTGAGGCTTCGGTTGGATGTGAGGATAGGCAGCCAGACCGTGTGCAAATAAACCATGTTGTTGGTTTTCGCGCTATTCTACTTTGGGCGGAACTTGTGACTGTTGCTGGTTTCACGCCTTGTTTCCTCTGCCGCTTTGCTGCTGCTAATTATTGCGCTTGCAAACTGTTGCCGGTTTGGTGCCAAATTTGCGGCCTGGACTTTGCAGTGAGTACTACGGCTTTATCGGTCCACTTGAAAGGGAGAGCCTGGGAAGGGACACTTTTCTGGTAAAGTGATTTAACTATTCTAGCTTCTCAACGTGCGTCAACAAACAAGATATATGAAGCCACATGGACATCCTTTTGTCACTGGTGCACTAAGGAGAAATTAGTTCCCACATCAGCGACAGTTCCAAAGACTTCCTGTAAGTGGGACTTGATAAGGGATTATCCACAAACACCCCCCCAGAGGCAGGTGGCAGCCTTGGCCACAATCCTACCAGGCGAAGGAACAATCCCTCTTTCACAGCCCCCCAGGGTGCATAGTTTTTTGAAAGGGGTATCTAACCTGTTACCCCCAACTGTCCATCGATACCCAGCTTGGGACCTGCCATTCGTTTTACAGGTGCTCACGTCTCCTCCATTTGAGCCCTAGGGGTCTGCCAGCCTCAGACTACTGACCTTTAAGGTTGCCTTTCTGGTAGCGATCACATCTGCACGTAGGATCTCGGAACTGGCGGCCCTTTCTGTACGACAATATTTGTGCATTTTTCATCCAAATAGGGCCATGCTCCGCTTAGATCTGACATTTGTACCTAAGATTAACATCTGGTTTCAGAGGGCACAAGAAGTGAATTTACTGGATTTTTGTCCAAATCCCAGACATCTGCAAAAACGACAGTGGCATACCTTGGAAGTCCGCAGAGCTCTTTGCAAGTACATAAAAAGAACAGCCTCATTCAGACGGATTGAATCTCTATCCGTTTCATTTCAGCCCAGGTCTATGAGCAGGAAAGTATCACTATCCACCATTGGACGCTGGCTAAAGGTGTGTATTGTGTTGGCCTACGAACACCAGGCCAGACCTACACCAGGCTGCATCATGGCACACTCAAACAGAAGCACAGCCACTACAGCAGCTTGGGCTATGCAGGCCTCGATTTAGGAGATTTGCAGGGCGGCTACCTGGGCTTCCCTTTGCCATTTATCAGGAATTACAGATTAGACATGTTTACCTCGGCTGAGGCAGCGTTCAGAAGATGTGTGTTACAGCAGGTTCTGCTGGCTGAGTGGACCCTGGACTAATATGTTTCCCACCCTACAACAATTTAGCTTGGGTATATCCCATGCTGGACTCTTCAAGCAGCACACAAGAGAAGGAACGTTGGACTTACTTGAACATTCTTTCTATGTGCGCTATGGGAGAATCCAATCCCACCCTGGTTCTGGAACGGTCCAGGGCCCAGGAGTGGTCGATTTCATCGGTTTGGCTACATCCTCTCCAGATCCATGTCTTTGTTGAAAAAACTGAGGCTCCAACAGGTGGAAGAGAGGTGGCCAAAGAATTTACAACTCAGTCTCTGGCCAATCAGATGAAATTGAATCCCATGCTTGGATGCTATGTACTCCTGCAGAGTACATAGAAAGAACATTCAGGTAAGTGGAACATTCCTTCTAAACAAATATCGTTAAGGAAACTGCAGGGACTCTCAAGCAATCGTCAGGAGTCAAACTGCATAGGATATTAGAAAATGCCTATAATCTCCATGGAAAATTAAACTATGTAGTTATTAAAATGAACACATAAATAAGTATTATGCATAATAAAAACATTGCTTATTGGGGAAATAACACTTGTTTTGATTTATCATGCCTTGGCTTGTCATACCTATATCTAGATAATTTGTTCCCTATTAAAGAGGTGACACTGCATTTCAAAGAAATAGGTTTGTGTACTGCTCCTCTCTGGACTGGAATTGCAAATGTTGCTGCTGTAGAGATTTAAAAACAGAGCCAGCATTTTGAAATAGGGCAGACACTATTAAAAGCATATATTAAAGATTACACTACTAACTATATTATAAATTACCTCCTGCTAAGTGAATCTTGAACTGTATCAGCTGACTGTCTTCTCCCTTTTCCTTGTTGGAAGGAAGGACTTGGGGGGGCGTCATTATTTTCTAGTCTGAATAGTTAAGCAGTGTTTGATCAATTTGCCTGATATGTCTCTTGCTAATATTTTTTTTCTGTGCAATTAATGTGTCTGCCATAATGCCCAAGATATATACTCCCAAGATATACTCACTATGCTTGCATTCCCATTTATAATATTTACATCAATGTGATGTAAGCCACTGCCCATATTACAGATGAAAGAGGTTGAATTACCCAAGGGAATTTTGGAAGAGGCAAGTCTGAGTCCAGAGTTTCCCAGCTTATGCATTAGCTAAAGTGCTTAGTAAGCTACTTTTCTTTCTTTTCTTAATTTATTAATTCTACAGAAATAAAGCAACCGGTTAAACAGGAATGTAAAGCAAACAACTGTCAACATCTATATATATAAAAAAGGCTGTATGTATGTATGTATATTGCCTGGAGCAATTTCAACCAAACTTGGTACACAGATGACTTGCCCTCTGGAAACAAACAGTCTGGGGGTAAGACACCCCTAGCACCCCTAGGGTTTGGGTTAGAACGGGGAGGGCCACTGCATCATAATGAGCTCCAAGAAGAGAAGGGGACCTTATCTCCTCCATTGTGGAGCTTGTTAAAGTTCACTATGCTGTTCAAGGAGCTGCAAGAGTGCCTCATGGCCTGCCTTTCATATCAGAATCAGAAAGTGGGGGAGAAATGCACACAGAAAGAGATATACAGAGGAGAGAGAGAGAGAGATACAGAGAGGGGAGAGAGACAGGGGAGACGGGAGACGGGGAAAGAGATACAGACCGGGGGCAGAGAGAGACACACACAGTGGGGAGAGAGACAGAGAGAGATACAGTGGGGGGAAGATAGGGAGAGAGACAGAGATACAAAGAGTGGTGGGAGAGAGACAGACATAGAGATAGAGAGATACAGAGAGGGGGGGAGAGATACACAGAGAGAGGGGGGAGCCGGCGATAAATAAATATCTGGGCAACTCCGGGTTATCAGTTAGTATATGATAAAAGAAATATTTTAACTAATTTTTACAAGTAAATCTTTCAAGATGAAGCAAACTGTCAACGTATATTATAAAAGAAATATTTAATTTTCAAGATGACTTCACAAATCAAAACAGTGCTACTTTTAAGACTTTGAATTCATCCAACTTTAGTTTGCTGACATTGGGGGAGGGGGAACTAATCAGGTTTGTATCTGCTTACAACTTAAAAGGAAAATAATTGGGGAATCCTAAAGTTTAAGTTAGACTATGCAGTCAAAAAAACATCCTTGTCCAAGGCACTGGTAGATCTCTCTTGTTGCTAAGAAAACTATGGTACATAAAGACCTAGGCATGAGGGAATCTTCATCTTTACACTCCTGAAATATGAAATAAGTTCTTTTTTACAACATTTTTTCTGAATTGAGAATATGTATGCAGGTAGTTCTCAATTTATGACCACAGTTGGTACCAGAATTTCTGTTGCTAATGTAGGAAGCCCCCCTCCAACACTAACCAAGGCTGTTATGTTAGTCGTTGCTAATTTTATGATCTTTTGCCACATTAAGTGAAACATGCAATCATTAAGTGAATCCAGCTTCTTTCATTGACTTTGCTTGTTGGTAGCCAGCTGGGAAGATTGCAAATCAAATAGAATAGCAATAGCACTTAGATTTAATATACCACTTCATGGTGCTTTACAGCTCCCTTGAAGCAGTTTACAGAGTTAACATAGTGCCCCCAACAATCTGGGTCCCCATTTTACTGACCTCGGAAGGATGGAAGACTGAGTCAACCTTGAGCTGGTCAGAATCAAACTGCAATACTGCATTCTAGCCACTGTGCCACCACGGCTCTTAATGACCATGGAATGTTGCAACTGTCGTAAATATATGCCAGTTGCCAAGCGCCTGAATTTTGATCACACGACCAAGGGGATGCTATAAGTGCAAGGGACCCAGCACCTTTGTAACTTTGAAGAATCATTAAACAAATGATTGCAAGTCAAGGACTACCTGTATTCCATATACATATACATTCAATATATGTAATATACAATTATCTTGAAAAAAAATCATGCTATTATTAGATATGACCCAAAGAATTTTTTATTATTAGAGTCATAACAGTGGTATCCAAAATACACTTCTATAAAGATAATTTATTAGGCACATCATCTGATGGTGTGAGGGTTTTTTTTTGGCTCAGTGACCTTTGAGATAGCTTTAATAATGATGTCCAATTTCCAGGATTTTATGGTCATTTAATTTTAATTGTGTTCTGAAAATTTAAAAGATTCATATAAAAAGATAATGATCTACCTTAAAGATATTGCTGTATAAATCTATCCCATCTTTTTTGTGCAATAGGTCCACAGTGTTTGTTTTGTAATTTGCACTCAGACCTGAGCCCTCCAGTGACACAGAACTGGTGTATTGTTCAGGAAGCAGGAAGCAGGATGAACATAAGCCCCATCCTCTGCTGTCAGCCTTACCAGATAGACCACACAAAAACAAGGCCAGATACTTTAGTGTAAAAATATAGTAGTAACACCTTGGAAGTCTGAAAGTAGATTCCCCTGCCCTCTCCTTTACAGCCTAAGAAGCTAGGGAGGGTCCCTTCTGAGCCTCTTGTTCTATCCTCTGTCCAGCAGCAGTCAATAATACGCTGTTTCTTATATCGACGCAGTGGTGGGCTTCAAAAAAATTTTACTACAGCTTCTGTGGGTGTGGCTTGGGTGTGGCATGGTGGATGTGGTAGAGGAAGAATACTGTAAAATCTCCATTCCCTCCCCACTCCAGGGGAAGCTTACTGCAAAATCCCCATTTCCTCCAGATCAGCTGGGACTCGGGGGGAGGGGACAGAGAATAGATAGGGGTGGGGCCAGTCAGAAGTGGTATTTACCGGTTCTCCAAACTACTCTAAATTTCCATTACCGGTTCTCCAGAACTGGTCAGAATCTGCTGAAACCCACCTCGGATCAGGGGTCTCTGGGAGTTGAAGTCCATAAGTTTTAAAGTTGCCAAGGTTGGAGACCCGTTTTATATGACCATTCCCTAGACAGCGTTGATTCAACCATCTCCCAAGGCCTTTCCTCACAACCACTACAGTTGCTATATATATATTTTTTTTGGGGGGGGGGGGTTATTATACAAGACTATTTTTCAAGTATTTCTAGCATGGGATTAAATTAGCATTTAATCTTCTTTACATTGTAAAGATTATAGTCCCTGTGAATTGTCTTGAATATTGAATATTCTAAGCTCAATTTGCTTTTCTTCCTCTCTTTTTGCAGTAGAATTTCCTTGAGTAATTTGATTCCCCCATGTGGTTTAGAATTAAACAATTGACAAAGAGAACAGTGCAGCTTGAAGTGAGGCTGCCAGATTACCTCAGGAAGGTAACCCAATCAATTTATTTCAAGTGATAACTTTTCATTTAAGTAGCCTTTACTACTCATGGGAGCGATACAGGTTTTAAGGTAAACCAGAACATTTGCAGTTGTGCATGTTTTAGACATCAAATCCTTTGTGCTATCTTATGCTTTTCTCAAAACCAAAAGTTCTGTGAGCCATATACATTTGAAATTAAAACTTTTTGGTTAGTATTGAATAGTGCTGATCATTGAACTACAGGAAGAATCCCTTCCATCTGGTTGGGTTGGTGGCTGCTAATTTTATTTTCCAGAGCAGTTTGCAGTAGTAGTCTTGGTTACATACTTCCTTACCGAGCTTGAATATCTGGATGTGATCACTTTTACAGGATTTAATCCAATGTTCACGATCATATATTCAGCATGACAAAATTCTTTTTGCCTAGCCTAAACAATTAGGCTGCTCTCTCTTGCTTCTAAAGGGTGGAATAATGAGATCTAAACAATGTATTAAATATTCCACACCATTAACTGGAATCATTGTGCCTGAATGTCTTGGATGTTCTGTTTTTGAAAGTAATGTGAAGCTACAGTTGAATAGGCCAAAGTGAATGGAATAGCAATAAGTCTCAAACGTTTCTGGAGATGATGCTAATGGCATAGCAAAAATCTGTCCATTTAAAAGATGTTATTTTTAGATGGCCAAAATTACTCTCTGGCCAACAATATGCATCTCTTGCTTGGCTCTGGATTGCAAAGCAACAATGTCTGAAAGGCAGAAAAGTGGAATCCCATTCAAAAGAGAGTAATCATTTGTGGAGTTGGAGAGAATGATATTGAATAAATGATCTGTAGTTAGGAGAAAGAACATGATGATTACAACTTTTGTTACTCTTTCATAACCCTTTTTTCCCCAAGTGGTTACCACCAAGTGGTTTCACCAGTAAGACTACTGGGGAGTTGGAGACCACTTACACAAAATAAGCATCAGACCTGGAGGTTTCCATTGGGCAAAAATTAGACCAGATAGTATAGTTCTAATAAAACCATCGTTAATATTCTAAAAATATAATCTGAAAACTGAAGCTAATATTTGAACACAGCTACAGAATGTATTCCGTAAGATTACTATTTTGACAGATCTGAACTTTCTTCCATAGGTTTTTTGCATTACTATGGAAATATAGTACAGGTAGTCCTTGACTTATAGCTGGTTGGTTAACAACAGCTCTGTTATATCAAGAGCCTCCCCCCCCCCCAGGTACTTATGACCCAGATTCGAAGTTCCAATGGCTGCCCCCCCCATAGTCCCATGAGTACTTGACAACTGGCCCACATTTGCAGCAACCTGCAGTCACATGACTGCAGTTTACCTTTGTTGTTGTTGTTGTTATAAACTGGCATTTTTGGTTTTGCTTAACAATGCCAGGTTTACTTTATGACTGCTGCATTTGGCTGCTGTAAAAAAATCGGGTCAGTCATGTGGCTGCTTCAACTTAAGATCATCATGGCATATGATGGAAATTCTGAGCTCTATTAACAGACATAACTTTAGGATTACTTGTATATATGATCAGGTTCTGAGAAAATCTCTGGCTGCTAAGAGTTGACACCAACATGATGGCATATATAATCAGTCCATCAAGAGAACGTAAGTGACAATTTGCTGCGCTTTATTTCTTACCTGCCTTTCCTTAGATTGCAAAACCCAGAGGGTTCCTTTAGTGCAGTGGTTCTCAACCTGTGGGTCGCGACCCCTTTGGGGGTCGAACAACCCTTTCACAGGGGTCACCTAAGACCATC
>JANHFM010002286.1:149303-161265 GCA_032468115.1 Grayia smithii
AAGCTGGCTGGGGAATTCTGGGAGTTGAAGTCCACACATCTTCCCGCAGCCAAGGTTGAGAAACACTGTTCCAGAGGAAATCAAATTTGGCTGAACAGTAGTTTATGATGTGAACTACAAGTGGTCCTTGACTTACAATGATTTGTTTAGTGACTGTTCAAAGTTACAATGGCACTGAGAAAAGGGGACTTATGACGGGTTTTCTTAACACTTATGACTGTTGCAGCATCCCCCTGGTCAAAATTCAGACACTTGGCAACTGGCATGTATTTATGACAGCTGCACTGTCCCAGGGTCACGTGACCACCATCTGTAACCTTTCCAACCAGCTTCTGACGAGCAAAGTCAATGGGGAATGCCAGATTTGCTTACTGAACAAATGATTCGCTTAACAACTGCGGCAAGAAAGGTCATAAAATGGGGCAAAACTTACCTAACAACTGTCTTGCTCAGCAATGGCCATTTTGGACTCAAATTGTGGTCATAAGTCTAGGACTACCTTTATTTGATAGCGGAACAATTTATTTTGAGGGATGGTGGGCTTTCATTCCCTAGAAGTATTCACAATATTTCCTCACTAGTGATTTATTTTGTTTTATACTATATGAATAGAGTAGAGTAGAACAGAGTACAGTAGAGTAGCAGTCACCAACTGGTGGTCCGCAAGAAAATTTTAGCGGTCTGCAGAAAAATTATTTGCATTTTTAATATTGCACTAAATCAGGGGGCCTCAAACTATGGCCTCTGGGACAGATACATGCAATGAATGTGTTGCTGCAGAGAGTCTCCCCCTTCGAGGTCTCTTTGTGTGGGTTGGAGGGGGGCAGAAATTCTGACTTGGGGTCTGCTTTGGCCTCCTAGTGTGGGGCTTTGGGCGAAGGCTAGAGGGAAGTGTTGCTGGTAGCAAAGAGCCAGAGGACTTTGTTTCAGTGAGACTACATTATGGCCTGGAACTGGCTGACCATCTCAGCCTGCTGAGCCTCCAGGTGCTGATACCTGGCTTTGCACTCCCACAGGTCTTCCCTTTACTTGAAAAGCCTATGCTCATAGTCCTCAGTGAGGTGCTTCTGCTGAGCCTCCTTCTCAGTCAGATCCAATTTGAAATGAGCTGTTTTGCCAACTCTTTCTTGTGGTGACTGCTTAGCTCCAACAACTGCTTCCTGTTGGGGCCCTAAGGAACCCGGGCGGGGAGGCAAGGAGTTGGCCATGCCCACCCAGTCACATGCCCACCTAGCCATGCCACCCAGCTCTGCCTGGTAATCTCCTACAATAATTTCTTTTTTTAGGACTATTGGAACAAGATATTCAAGACTCGGGGCAGGATGTGTATGTGTGTAGAAGGGAATATTTAATCCTTCCTAAATCTGTGTAACACTGCTTTAATCCAGACATTCTGACATGCAACAGTACTTTCATACATCATGCTAAGCCACTGACCTGATTTTCATCCAGCATGGTAATTCCATCAAAAACTTAACTCTGGATATTGGGCTGAAGGCTGACCACAGTACTGGTTTTACAGGAACGGGTTACATATATGATAAAATCCAAGTCAGTTTTATTTTTCAGCACCACAGGTTTTTTCTGGGGCGGGCAGTTCTGTAAATGTGGTAGTGGCTCATCAGCTACCAATATTTCCCACGCACACACCCCATTCTTCCCTGAATGAAGTCTGACAGCTTCTGAAATTGGGAGTCGAAGCAGGGTGGGAAGAATCATTATTAAAAGGAAACCTCTTCACACATTTGAGTTGAACAAGATTGTTAAGCAGAGCTGAGCTGCCATTAAAGCAGCAGAAGGAAAAAGCACCAGAAAGCAGATAAACTGAGAAAGTCCAGCTTTTCTCCATCCTGAAAAACTGGGACAGTCTGATAAAAAACAACAGTGACACATGTGTTCCAGTCTTCTTTCTCATTTATTAAGGCTGATGTCAGATAAATACTGTATAGAACATATTTCCCCTTAACAAGAGGTTTTCCTTTTAAAGAAACCTCAAAGCCATGTTGTTCACTTGAAAACTGTTAAGAACGATTCTCTTTGCATAGCAAATTTTGCTTTATCGCTCATTACCAGACAACTTTACAGAACGCAGCATGCCAACTTACAATATTCTTCTCTCATGGTGGGAAAAAGAAGTTAGCTACTGTTAAGTGGCAGGAAACCTATATTAACGTAAATACCCAGATAAAATATGTGTGGCTTTCTCCATTTACTGCGAAACAATTTTTTTTTGAAGGCACTAGAAAATATTAAGAAAAGCCACTGAGAGTCCTTTGTAGGAAAGTCCAGCGATATCTTTTGGAGCATTATTACTACATTCGCAGTCTTGCAGATAACAGGCAAATCCCCTCATGCCAATTTTCACCTCATTACTGCGGATAATTCTCAACAACCATTGCATGGCCCTGCAGCAAGAGAAGAACTGAAATTACTCAACAAGAGAGAAACAAGATTCCCATCCCAAGAAAGAAGAAAGAAAAATGAACATTGGGAAAATAGGATTACAAAAGGAAACCTTTGCAAAAGGAAACTTTGCCAAGCGCAAGGCAACTATGGCAGAGGTGGGTTTCAGCAGGTTCTGACCAGTTCTGGAGAACCGATAGTGAAAATTTTGAGACGTTCGGAGAACTGGTAGTAAAAATTCTGACTGGCCCCACTCCCATCTATTCCCTGCCTCCCAAGTCCCAGCTGATCGGGAGGAAATGGGGATTTTGCAGTAATCTTCCCCTGGAGTGGGGAGGGAATGGAGATTTTACAGCATCCTTCCCCTGCCACACCCACCAAGCCACGCCACACCCACAGAACCAATAGTAAAAAAATTTTAATCCCACCACTGATGTAGCTCCAGTTGAATGATTACCAATGGGAAATCTGAAGGATAGAAGGACCAGTGTCAGAGTCAAAGAGCGTAAGAGGTCAGACATAAATAGCTTAAGACCAAAAAGATCAACTATATGAACAAAGCACAGATAACAGCAATGCCTCTCCCCACCTCCACAGGAGGGAGGGAAAAGGAGAGAGAGAACACACACAATTTAAGATTTGTAGATGGCAGTTGATTATTTTCTTTTCTAATCATGACATTTTAGTACCTGTCTAATTTATCAAAGAACAATGTCCTTGATCTATGCCTGTTAACCATTAAGTCTGAGCATTGGTATGAGTGAAGTCTAACATGAAGTTCACTATGAAAACTTTTGGGGTTCCCTCCCCCTTTCATGTCCTGAAAAATTCCATCCCCCCCGAGTTTATTGCAACAACTTTTCCTTTCCTTTGTGAATATAAATCACTTAAGAATTAGATTGTTCTCTTCTCCCATTTTCTTCTATCAGCAAAGAAACAATCTCTAACTATGGATAATAACTCAATTTACTAATTTAAATGAAAGCTGGTATGGGTTTGTTTACAAGTAGTCTTCAACGTATGACCACAATTGAGCCAAAATTTTTAATTGCTAAGCAAGACAATTGTTGTGGATTTTGATGTGTTTACAACCTTTCTTGCCACAATTGTTAAATTAATCACTGCAATTATTAAGTTAGTAACACAGTTGTTAAATGAATCTGGGTCTCCATTGACCAGAATGTCACAAAAGGTGACCCTGGGACAGTGCAACCATCATAAATACATGCCAATTGCCAAGCTTCTGAATTTTGATCCGTGTGACACAGGGATGCTGCAACTGTTATAAGTGTGAAAAATGGTCCTGAAAAATAGCCTCCTGTCACTTTTATAAGTGCTGTTGTAACTTCAACCGGTCATAAAATGAATGGCTGTAACTTGAGGACTATCTGTATCTGATTTATATCCCATCTTTTCTCCACTATCCTCAAAGTGGCATACATTGCACTCTCTTTTCCAATTTTTCCCACAGCAATTCCTGAGAAGTAGAAGTTGACATGAGATAAAAGAATTTGCCACTACTGTCCAGGATCACTAAGAAAAAAGAATCAGAATTCAGCTGTTGTCATGACAATCTGACATGTTTTGTAAATGAATGGTAAGACAACTGGGTAGAGGCACGGGGGGGGGGGGCAGGTAATACCACCACCCCACCACTCCCTCCCCTGCTGCCGGTGGTGTCACACAAGCCTCCCATGAGCCTCCTGTGAGCCAGGCAGCTTGTCCGGATTGCCTGTCTTTCCCCCTCCCCTCATGCCTCTGCCTGCTGCTAATAGCGGCGCACAAGCCTCCCACGAGCCAGGCAGCCACATAGCACATCTGGATTGCCTATCTCCCTCCTTGCCTCCATGCTTGGACTTACAGGTATCTGCACTGCGCCAAGGGGCCAGCAGGCCATGCCCATCCACTGGGCTTATTTTCAGGGTAAGGCTTATATTAGACCCGCCCCCCAAGATCAGGCTAGGACTGGTTTTTGGGGTGGGCCTTATATTTGGGGAAACACAGTACTGAATCTTGGAACATACACATCTATACAATGTCAACCCATCTTGGTTACAACAACATAGTCTTAAGCCTAATGCTCTCAAGCCTAATGCTCTCAAGCATGTCATCTGGAGACTTCAATCCTACATACCCTTCATCCTCCAAATGTTTATCTCAGAAGGTACAAGTAATCTTTGATTTACAACTGGTCACTTAATGATCATTTGAAATTATGAAAGTCCTGGCTTTACAACCTCTGAAGCGTTTCTCACCCTTGTGAAATATTGTTTCATCTTCCCCACCAGGTTATGTGAAAAGGAACGTTGGTTCTTACCTGATACATGCCTTCTCATTGGCTGGAGACATCAGCCAGACTGGGTTGAACTCGCCTATCAGCTGAACGACCGAGCCTGTCAAATTTGCTTAGTCCCGCCTCCTGGCCAGGGAACACCCAGCTTTCGGCGATAAGGACTGGACAGACTCGACGTGTTGGACCACGAAGAGAGAGGAGAAAGAAGGGCAAGGAAGAGACAAAGGACCAGACACAGATAGGGTGGGACTGGCTGATGTCTCCAGCCAACAAGAAGGCACATATCAGGTAAGAACCGACGTATCTTCTCTGTACTGGCTGGAGACATCAGCCAGACTGGGACCTACCAAAGCTAGCTGTCCCCCGACAGGTGGGCCCTAATCAGGTCTGAAGATTCCTCCCCAGCAACCACACATTGTAGCACCCTACGACCAAATGCTGCATCAGCGGAAGCAAATTGATCCAGACGGTAGTGCCTTATGAAGGGAGAAGGTGAAGTCCAGGTGGCAGCCTAGCAGATTTTGAGCCAAGAAGCTTGGGTAGCCCAAGCAGCAGACGTAGCAGCACTCCGCATTGAATGTGCTGTGATTCACGCTGGTCTGGGCAGAGAACGAAGATCATATGCCTTGGCTATGGCATGGTGGATCCAACGGCCTACTGTAGAAGGCGAAGCCTTGGTCCTCAAAGATGGCAGAGTAAAGGAAACAAATAAGGCCTCCGAATGTCTGAATTCCACAGTCCGTTTGATATAAATACAGAGAGCCCACTGGACGTCCAAACAATGCCAACGCCACTCCAAATGATGTGATGGCTTAGGGCAAAAGTTTGGGAGGACCAGTTCCTGGAGCCTATGAAAAGGCGTGTTTACCTTCGGAACAAATGCCGGGTCTAGGCGAAGAACCACTCGGTTGGGATGGAATATGCAGAGATCCCTGCATATAGAGAGAGCAGCAATCTCCGGAATCCATCTTGCCGATGTTACCGTGACCAAAAATGCCACTTTACAGGTCAGGAAACGCAGACTGGCCATCCGCAGTGGTTCATAAGGTTCTGCAGTTAGCAAAGACAGGGCCATCGACAAATCCCAAGTTGGGTAACGGTGCAACACCGGAGGGGATAAGTTAGTCTCCCCTCTCAGGAACTGACGAATGTACGGATGATGCAAGATGGAACGTCGAGCACCACATGACAGTACTGATGCTAATGCCACCACCTGTCTCCGCAGAGTGTTGGCAGATAGTCCCCGCCGAAGACCGTCTTGTAGGAACCGGAGCACGTGGACAATAGAGGCCTGCACAGGGTCAATAGAGAACTGATTACACCAGGCACAAAAGGCCCTCCAGGTGGCCGAGTATATCCGGTTGGTAGAAGGATGCCACGAAGCCTGGATGGTGTAGATCACATCGTCCGGAAGGTGATCAGCCCTCAGAGCACGCCGCTCAAGTGCCAAGTGGTCAGTTGGAGCCACTGAATGTCCAGATGCACCAACGACCCTTGGCTGAGAGGGTCCACAAGCAGGAGAATCCGCCAAGGAGGTCCTACTGACAACACCTTGAGATCTACAAACCAGGGCCTCCTGGGCCAATGAGGAGCCAGAAGGACCACCTCCGCCCATTCCTGCAGGATCTTCCGAAGCACTCGAGGGATGAGTGACAAAAGCAGGAAGGCGTACAGGAGACCTCTGGGCCACAGGCAGCGAAGCGCATCCACCCTTCTGCCTGAGGAGCCGGATAACAGGCATAAAACCGCATCAGCTGAGTGTTCTCCACTGTCACAAAGAGGTCCACCTGCAAAGGGCCAAATTGTTGAATCAATTGTTGAAAGAGTTCTGGACAGAGGCGCCATTCCACTTGGTCAAGAATATGGCGGCTGAGCCAGTCTGCTGAAACATTGTCCACCCTGGAAATGTGCTCTGCACTCAGGGATAACAAGTGTTGTTCCGCCCAGAGGCCTAAACGGCATGTTTCCAACATGAGGCTCTGAGAGCGTGTGCCCCCTTGGCGATTAATCTGCACCTTTGCCGTCGTGTTAACCGTCAACACCAGGACATGTGAATGTAGCACAAACTCCTGGAAGTGGCAAAGCGCTAGATAAATGGCCCTCAACTCGAGCCAATTTATGCTGTGCCGCAGATCCTGTTGTGACCACTGGTCTTGCATCACCTGAGTCTGCAGAACGGCCCCCCAGCCGAACTGGCTGGCATCTGTTGTAAGAGTCAGACTGGGCAGGTCCAGGAATACCTCCCCCTTGCTTAACGCTAGGGACTGCCACCACATAAGAGACCGCAAAACAGCAGGCGTAACGTTAATTTTCACCCGGGAGGACACCTTCTCCGCCTTCTGGAAAGGGAGAAGAAACCATTGCAAGTCCTTAAGGTACAACCTGGCCCATGGGGTCACCCAAATTGCAGACACCATCTTCCCCAAGAGAGTCGACAGGAGGGAAAGAGACCACCTCCTCTCGACCCGAATCAACCTAACTAGGTTCCTAATACTCTGCTGACGCTCTTCAGAAAGATAGACCCTTCCCTCCAGGGAATCAATAACTGCCCCCAAATGTGCAATACGATGAACAGGGTCCAAATGGCTCTTACTCAAATTAACTGAAAAACCGTGCTCCTGAACTTCTCGAAGAGCAAGACGCTTCGACGAGGACAGAATTAAAATACCACCCAGGTAACATTGGACATGGATTGGAATAACTCGAAGATGGGCCGCCAAAATCGCCAAGACCTTGGTAAAGGTACGAGGGGCCGAGGACAGCCCAAAGGGCAATGCACGGTATTGAAAATGCATACCGGCATAACAAAACCTAAGGAACTTGTGATGTGCAGGGCAGATGGGGATATGTAGATATACCTCAGTGAGGTCAAGGGAACTGAGGAGGTCACCCCTCCGTACGCCAGCCAGAATAGAATGTAAGGAATGCATTTTAAAATATCGATAAACAACATAACGGTTCAGACGCTTAAGGTCCAAAATAGGTCTCCACCTGCTCAAGGATTTCGGTACCAAAAATAGAATGGAATAAAACCAGGAGTAAAATCCAAAATTTTTCCCTACGGTTCTGTGGGCTTGGCTTGCTGGGCATGGCAGGGGAAGGATATTGCGAAATCTCCATTCCCACCCCACTTCAGGGGAAGGATACTGCAAAATCTCCAATCCCTCCCCTCCTGGGGGAAGGATATTGCAAAATCTCCATTTCCACCCCACTCTGGGGCCAGTCAGAGGTGGCATTTGCCAGTTTTCTGAACTACTCAAAATTTCCGCTACCGGTTCTCCAGAACCTGTTAGAACCTGCTGGATTTCACCCCTGAATAAAACCCTTGTCCCATCTAGGAGACAGGGACCTTCTGGATAGCTCTAATGTCCAGGAGGTATTGTACTGCCGAATCCATCAGCACCCATTTCGCAGAATCATTAGAAACAGGACACTGAATAAAAAAGGTCAGAGGTGTAGAGACAAATTCAAGGGATAGACCAGATCTGACCCAAATTATCTGACCCAAGTTATCTGATCCCATCGGTCAGCGTACATTGCCAATTTGCTGCCGATGGGAGAGTCAAATACGACATTAACGCTGGCGGCGGTAAGAACGCCCCCCTCCCCCTCAAAAGGGCCACCGGCCAGAATACTGCTTCTAACAGTTCTATCTGGGGGACCCCTCTGGAGAGCCCCAGATGATGGCAGGAACCGGGAAGATGAAGACCCCCAATCAGATTGATGAGCCAGAGGTTGATGATAAGGAGCCAGGAAATGAGTATCTGATTTACAATGTCCAGGCACCAACACCTTATGCTTCTCCTTGTTCTCCGTTAGCAAAGCGGAACTGAACAAGGAGGACCCCACACAGGGGGCAGAGGCCAAATGCCATTTGTGGCAAATGTCTGCTGGCCAATGGCGGAGCCAAAGCAACCTACGTGCAGTTAAAGCAGTAGCTACAGATCTAGAAGCGAAGCGTGAGGTGTTCAAAGTAGTGTTCAAAGTAGCTGAAAATTGAAGCACAGCTATAATCTTGGTGACGTCCTGCTGGAGCCTCGAATCCTCCGGTGGCAGTCAACCTTTCAGCTCCTGAAGCCAAACCAGCGTGGCACAATTGAAGAAGGACGCAGTGCAGGAAGATTGAATCGCCCAAGCCGACGCCAGGTGAACACGCTGCAACGCTTGATCTAACCTTCTTTCCTCAGGACGTAAGCCCTCTTCGGTTCGCCTGGGATGGTTGAGGCAGGGAACAGAGCAGCCACCGGGTCATCCACTGCGGGAACCTGCAGGATGGATTCCAACTCCGAGGCCACATTGAAAATGTTTTTGTCTAATTTAAAGGGGGTGGCACAGAGCTCGGGACGGTCCACTGCTGTTTCACAACAGAGACAAAAAGAGGAGGAGCAGGGACAACATCCACCTGTTGAGGCAGCTCAGAGAAGAAATGCACAGGACTATCCAACGACGTCGAAGGAACCTCACCGTCCAGAGAGGCCCCCAGCTGAGCAGCATTGGTTGCCTTATAAAGTAAACACTTAAAGAGGGCCGGTGGAAACAGCCCAGTAAATGGATGCTGTTTGGGCAAAAGCCCTTCAACCACAGACAGCTCATCCCCTGTCTTATCCAACTCATCTAGGGAACGGTGGATGCCCCTACCAGAACCCACCAGTGAACCCTCTGCAGCAACAGACTCAACTTCTTGATCAGAGAAATCCTCCTCGTCAGAGATGACAGATTCCGGAGGGGAGACAGGCCCGGTCTGAGCCAGAGCCTCTGTAAGACCCTTCTTAATGGCCTCGGCCACGAAGGCCTGAAACTCCAGGGGAATGCCGGGGAATCCCGGACCACAGCAGGAGTAGAAGGGGGTGGGACAGAAGGAGACTGAATACCCCACGAAGCTGCAGCTGCAGCTGGCATATTTGTCTGACAGTCCCTCAGAGAGAGCTGGTCAGAATTGGTAGCAGGGGATACTGCATGGGGCTGAAGCCCTGAGCTCATGCTGGCCTTATCACAGAGCCTTTGCAGCGTCAGTTGTCTCCGGTGTTCGTGTCTCAGAGACACCTTAGAATGGAAATTGGACCGATGTTGGGTCCTGGCCTTAGTGGCAGACTGTAGCTCCGCCTCAGGAACATGAGATATAGAGGACTCATCCTCGCCTGTCCTGTTTGTCTTAGCCTTTGCCTTGGGCATATTGACAGGAGTAGCAGACAGAAGTCTGGCTACAATTCCAGAGGAAAAACCCCAATAGTCCTGCGGCTCTTGACAAGCAAAGGCCGAAACACCATCGCCACCCTGACAAGCTAGGACGCTGGCACCAGATTGTTGTTGGTTTTTTAACGCCACCCAGACAAGGTGGGACCGTTTTTTCACCAGTGAGGGAACTGGGTGGAAAGACAACACCAGCAAGCAAGGCCTTCAGACAGAGTCAAAAAGGCCCACCCAAAATGGCTGCTTGCCTCATGGCAGAGGCAGTGCCAGATGCCTGGAGATGCAATCCCACTATGTGGGAGAGTGCCAATCTTCAAAATACCAGGCCAAATGGGCCGCCGTAAAAGGCCCCTCCAATTGCCCAGAGAACAGGCCGGGAACTAAGCCACAGGCCCAAAGGCTCCCAAAAGAAGGATGAGTGGCTCTGTCAACTTAAAATGACCGTTCGCCCAGCCAGGGACCATTGCACAGTGCAATGAGGGAGCGCGAAGCTCCTGAGCCAACAGCGCAGCTGGGTGGCAATCAGCTGAGGAGCAGGCCGCCCGAGATAACAGGGCTGGCCCACGTCATCCAGAGAGGCCCACAGGCCAACCAGAAAGGCAGTGCGGCAATCTGCTGCTGTAAAATGGCCACCACTGCCTGGAATGATGGGAAAAACCACGTGCGGTGCGAAAACAAGCCGCCGCCGCGCTCCTCAGCTGTCAATTAATATAGAAATGCGGCAATTTGAGGCGGAAATGGGGCGCGAAGCTCCTGCTCGCCTCCTTCGCCCTCCCTGGCTGTTTTACAGAGCTGCAAAGTTAAATCCAAAGGAATTAAGCAGCTAAGGGTCTAATACACCAGCTGTAACTGCCGGGGGAAAAGAGGAAATAAAACCTCCCCCCCCAACACCAAGCAGCACCCTTAGCTCACACATATTCACCTCTCAAACACACAATACTCACAACCACAATACCAACATTAAATGTCAGAAAAGGAGAGAAGAGATCAGATACTGGGTCCAACACGACTGTCCTGATGAAGGACTGAACCGAAAGCTGGGTGTTCCCTGGCAAGGAGGCGGGACTAAGCAAATTTGACAGGCTCAGTCCTTTGGCTGATAGGCAAGTTCAACCCAGTCTGGCTGATGTCTCCAGCCAATAGGGAGAATAGCTATGTTAAAACCTCCCAAATCATGTCTTTACTTTATAATTCCCTTGTGGTATTTGGTGGCATGGAGACAATGACTTTATAGTCGTAATAAAATAGAAATGTGATGAATTATTAACTATATATATTCATGTGTTTAAGATACTTGTTCAAGAATGCCTTAAAGATATATCAATCTACGAAAAGGAAGGTGTGAAATATTCTAGCAACTGAGGCTCCTACAAGTTTCCATTACATAGGTGATAAATAATATCCGAGTTATAGTCAACATTAAAATATAAGAAGTTTATTTTACAATCCATCTTTTTATTGTAAGGATCAAATAGTCCCTTATCCTTTCACAGCCACTTTTTATTAGCTGATTGACTATGAGGTACAATAGGAAGCCAAAATGCATGTCTCAAAAGTATCAATTCACTCCACACAGCGAGCATTGAAAAAAATGAAGCATGTTGTAAATATTAAAATAACAAAAACATTAGCTAAAAAAAAAATAGCAAAGGTCATACCTGGATAATCTGTATATGTCTCCAGAGTGAGCAAACATTCATGGCATAAAGCCCAGAGTTCATAATCTTTCAAGGGTTTACCGTACTGTATTAAGAGATGTTTCAGAAAAACACACTGAAAGCAAAATGTTAAGGACAGTTAAGAAACAAAAAGTGTTTTTGAAGTCATACTCATTACAATGTGCGTTAAATTTAAATTATAGTATATACATGTTAATCTATGAACATACTGTATTTTTCAGAGTATAAGACGCTCTGGAGTATAAGACGCACATTAATTTTTGGGGAGGAAAACACGAAAAAAAAATATTGCGCAGCATCCATCGGTATTCATCTGGCTAGAGTCCTTGCAGCAAACAGCCTGGTCAGCTTCAGCACATTATTGCAGCCTGATTCAGCATGAGCAGCTGATTGACAG
>JANHFM010002286.1:191426-206437 GCA_032468115.1 Grayia smithii
TTAATCAGTGGAACAACTTGCCTCCAGAAGTTGTAAATGCTCCAACACTGGAAGTTTTTAAGAAGAGGTTGGACAACTATTTTTATGAAATAGTATAGGGTTTCCTGTCTAAGCAGGGGGTTGGACTAGAAGACCTCCAAGGTCCAACTTCCAATTCTGTTGTTCTAATTCTAATTCAATAATCTTACTTCTGTAAGACCCAGAGTCACTGTGACTAATTTTCTAAATAAATATATAAAACAAAATAATGAATCTTTAAAAGCTGCTGGCATTGCTGAAAAGGTATTATACTTTCTCAATTACTTAGAGAATCATCTCTTTTTCTAGATTTGTTTAGGCTTGGGGAGATCTACCCTGGTAATAAATTATCAGTTGACTGAAAACTTTGAAAACAATGGCACATTCTTGTCATATGCTGCAGTGGTCATCTTACAAGCTTTTTAAAAAAATCAGTATAGTATCTCTCCCATATTCCATTTTACTTAAGTATATTTATTTTGACAAGTATCCTATTATTATTCTTCCTCTCCCTTTTAGGAGGCTATCCAGGATCAGTATTTGCACTTGGCAAACTGTTTGGAAACAATACTATTTATAAGTGCACTATTAGCCCTCAAAGTCTGTGTTGTTTAGTTTTGCTTTTTTGATTTGTTGTGTGTTGATCAGTATATGTAATTCCAGGTTGGCTATGGGAAATTTACAGTAAAGGAATAGATTTCAGAATTAAAACAAAAAATTAAAACAATATTTTAGAAGTGCTTAATATAATAAAACCTAAAGTTAAAAAGACATCTGCTTCTAAAATAATAGTTGTTTTTAATTAGCGTTTGAAAGATCCTTCAAAGCTTAAGACAAGCTTTCTTCAGTATATATAAAAAAAGTATGAATATGAACAACTTCTTCACAACTATACCCAACAGCTTATTTTCAATACTTCCCACTGTCCCCACCCTAATAATTTTCTCAGCTTGAATGATAAAGTGAAAAAGAAGAATTTGACATCATTTGAGAGGGATATGCTCCTTAGTGACCTCACGGGACAGCTGGATTACAAGGACTTTAAGAAAACTGACATGATCATTGAAGCTGTCTTTGAAGACCTCAACATCAAACACAAAGTGCTGAAGGAGGTGGAAGCAGTAAGTAGGAGTTCAAGGCCAAAAGGCCTGATGGATCTGTGATATGCATTTGAATATATTTGGGGGCATCTCCCATCTTCCTAATTTCCCATATAAAATTTGCTACCTCATTCCTCTGCAAAAGCTGAAGAAATTGGAAGAGTATGTTAACATTGGAGCATGTACCAGGCACATTGCTCTCTGATAAGTAATCTGATCCTATGACTGCCCCTTAAAGTATCTCCCATTCAGTCCAACCAGATGATTCCATCAATCAACATTAGAACTGTAGCAATCAAAGGAAGAAATATTACTATAAGGATGTCAATCCTCAACCTGGTTGCTTGCTTCCTACCAAATATAAGCCAGTCCTGTCAAGGGACCAAGCACATGGCTATATCATTTTATGAGATACTCTATCCCAGATAAGAGAGGGTTTTGATTCTTCTTTATATAGCAATAGCAATAACACTTAGACTTATACACTGCTTCACAGTGCTTTCCAGCCCTCTCTAAGCAGTTTACAGAGTCAGCATATTGCCCCCCAAAATTTTGTGTCCTCATTTTACCCACCTCGAAAGGATGGAAGGCTCAGTCAATCTTGAGCCTGGTGAGATTCGATCTGCCAAATTGCAGGCAGCTGGCAGTAAGTAGAAGTAACCTGCAGTACTACATTCTAACCACTGCACCACCACGGCTCTTGCTGTAGCCATAATGATGCACTTTCCCTCTCCCACATGTAACATTTGCTTTGTCTTCCCAGCTTATCCCTCCTCATTGTATCTTTGCCAGCAACACATCTGCTCTTCCCATCAATCAGATAGCTGTAGCCAGCAAAAGGCCAGATAAGGTGAGTTTGGTGTGTTTTTATAGAATATACGGAAAAACCCTTGTTAAGTAAGGTGTCTCAATCCCTGGTTTCCCCACAGCGTATCTTAGTCTTATTGGAAAAACCAGCATTTTACTCTGATGCTGAGCTTTGACCTCTCTCATAAAGTAGGGATATTTATTTGCCCTAAATGCCTTGAGCTTGCTAGGTTTCTGCTAACGTTTTGTGATGCAGAGTACAGCAAATGTTAGTCTTTGGCTTCCATTTGCAAGTAGTTTGTTTCAGCATCACTTAAACAAGTACAGCAGCAGGCTGGAACAGTTTAAAGGAGTGAAAGCTTTACATACAAAATTAGGCTTAACTTTAATTAGGCTTGGTTATCCTGTATAAAGGATTTGACTCTCTCTACTTTGCAGCATATAGCGAGCCCATTGTATGTTGAGGGTCTTCATTCTTTTCCATTTTACCTTCTTGCATACTTCAGGTGATTGGGATGCACTACTTCTCTCCTGTTGATAAGATGCAGCTGCTAGAGATCATCACTACTGACAAGACATCCCCGGAAACAGCAGCCTCTGCTGTGGCTATTGGTCTCAAGCAAGGAAAGGTCATCATTGTGGTTAAGGTGATTGTGATTTTTATGAAAAATACAGAAGGCTTCCAGTGGAATTATCACTTTGAGTCAGAATGGGCAGGATTAAACTTTTTTTCCCCCTAAATTGCTGCATGAGCAAGCTGCAACAAGACAAGTAAAGTATCAGCCATATTCTTCACAGGAAACTTACTGCAGGTGTACAGAGGACTTTCACAAGAGCCAAAAAAGCTAATTTTCCTAGAAATTACAATTACAACAATAAAAATTAATACAAGCGGGAAAAAAGGAAAGAATAAAGAATAGAAGTTGCAGAAAAGGAAAAAATAGAAATGAAATGAAAAATAAGAATACGATAAAAAAGAAATGTATAAAGAAATAATTTCCCCTTTCATCAAAACAAGTATGAACCATTTTAGTAACTTACCACTTTCTCCTAAAATACAACCATTTTTTTTGGGTGCCATTGTAAGTTTGAACAGTCATTAACTGAATGGTTGTAAGTCGAAGACTATCTGTATGCAAACTAGGTGTCCTTATAAAGATGCCAACAGTGATTTATTTATTTATTTTATTTTATTCTTATTTATATGCTGCCCATCTCCCAAGGGACTCAGGGCGGCTCACAAAAACATTAAGACAATAAACATATAAAATTAAAATTAAAATAATTTATATTAAAACAATTTAAAAAAACAAAGAGAATTAAAAAACCTGATCCATCAGCAGATCTAATTAACAATCAGATTTGAGCAAGATAGCTATCCCTTTGTTTCCCAGAATTCTAAATCTGCTGTCTTGTGGTCTCCTTGTAAGTAGCAAGTCTCAGGAATACTTGTGGGTGATCTTAAATTTTCTTCTTGTCCAGAGAGGAAGTATTGAGATTGTTTAGTCATCAGCTCCTCATTCCACTGTGGTTGTCGGCTCTGCTTCTCACAGAGCTGAATCTACCATTTCTTCCCTGGAAGGTGGAAAAAAGCCCTGATTTGTGCTTTTTTTCTTGGTGGCCCAAAATAATTTTTATACAATAATGATTCATCTGCTTAGCAACGTATGTGCTCTTGGAGAGCTCACAAATGTCAGTCTGAAGTCAAAGCTTAACCCTTTTCTATTTAGATGTAGAATACATATTATGTGCATAAAAACAAATTATATTAATAAATCTCAAATCCATATTAGTTGGGATCACAGCCTAAATTCCTGTTCAGCCCATACCACTGAAAAGTTGGTCTAAACAAGTGTCTTTGCCACATGTATAGCCTCTAAATAGGAAAATACCTCATAGATGAGAATTGCCCTATAGATAAGAAAACCAACATCCATTAATTAAAGTGAATTGGTGAGGGAAGATTGGTAGATTATTTGTTGCTTCGTCTTCCTTAACACAAACCTGTTTCATATTTCTGTTTCCTCCTCCACAGGATGGTCCAGGATTCTATACAACTAGGTGCCTTGCTCCCATGTTGGCTGAAATCGTCCGTATTCTTCAGGTTAGTGTCTGTTGCAAACAGCTGGAGTTCTGGAGAGTCTTTAATGGATTTAAATGGGACAATACAGCTCTGTGAAAAGACGTTCACCCCACTTTAAGTCCTATTAATAACATAAAGAGTGTTTAAATTAGCATTAATAACATCAAATTTATTTGAGTCAGAAATTGAATTTTAAGGCTATGTGGATTCCTTATGTTTCGTGATAATGATTGAATTCCATAAAAGGAACTTATTTCAGCTATCAAAAATGTAAATGGTACTTTGGGATTGCTTTGCCACCTACATTAGAGTGGATGAACAGATTCAGTTTTTTCAAAATGGTCAAGTCAGAATTCAGATCTAAATTTATAGTCTTCTCATAAGTTACCGTATACCTCTGGTTCATCCAGTGAGAAATCAGTGATTAGGGACACTATATTTACTCACTATAATTAGAGAAGGAGGAGGCAAACAGTCTTGCTCACATTGTTAATTAGTTGAGACAGAAATTGCTGATTATTGCAAATTATTGAACAAACCAGAATTTGATCTACCTTCACCCTGTTTCTTTCATCCCAAGCATTTTCTTTTTCAACGCGTCTTCTGCAGGAAGGTGTTGATCCTAAGAAAGTGGATTCCCTTTCCACTAGCTTTGGCTTCCCTGTTGGAGCTGCTACTTTGATTGATGAAGTTGGGGTTGATGTCGCCACTCATGTAGCTGAAGATCTTGGCAAAGCTTTTGGTGAACGATTCAAAGGAGGGGATGTGGAGCTAATGAAAGCCATGGTAGACAAGGGCTTTTTAGGTATGAGTTGCATGCTGGGGAATTCCCCACAGTTCAATCTTATGTACCAGCATCAGTTGTTCTTCACGTGTTCTTTGCTTGGTTTCCAACTACATCATGCCCCTGGCATGTCTGAGGATGGTTATCCATGGGATGGCTTGTTCCCTTTAAGCCACTTCTCAAATCCAGCTACCACTCATTCTGCTCCTGTATATTGTATTTTTTCATGGAAAATAATTGTAATCTGCATTTTGAGCCAGTCATACATAGCACAGATAGTCCTCAGTTTACAATTTGGTTCATTTAGTGACCGTTCGAAGTTACAATAGCACTGAAAAATGTGACTTACGACCATTCTTCACACGACCATTCCTGCACCCCACATGAACAAAATTCAGATTCTTGGCAACTAACTCATATTTATGAGGGTTACAGTGCCCCGGGGTGATGTGATCACCTTTTGTGACATTCTAACAAGCAAAGTCAATGGGGAAGCCAGATTCACTTAACAAGTGTTATTAACTTAATGCAGTGATTCACTTAACAACTGTGGCAGGAAAGGTCATAAAATGAGGCAAAACTCACTCAGCAACTGTCTCATTTAGCAACAGAGATTTTGGGCTTCATTGTGGTTGTAACTTGAGGACTACCTGTAAAGAATGATACAACAGGACATTATCACTTTTCCCTTATTACTTCCTTCTGCATGAAGAAATTGCTGGATCTCAGCTTTCTGAAATTAGTTTGAAAAGAAAGATATGAGCCCCTGGAAAGATGGTTCACCTGTCAGATCCACTCTTTCCCCCATTTTAAGCCCTGTTTCCTCAGAGTAACTTGATATCTGCTGCATTGGTCTGCATCACTACAGGGAGAGTGGTGACTACGGATGACAAGCATTAGAGCCGGTCCCAATCTCTGGGATCATTTCTTGATACTAAAAGTAACATTTCACCTTTACAACTTTAAGATAGGTGGATTTCAACTCCCAGAATTCCCCAACCGGCAAGCCCTTGCTGGCTGGAGAAATCTGGGAGTTGAAATCCATCCGTCCTAAAATTGCCAAGATGGAAAAATATTATTCTAAAAGTAATTTGGGATATGGCTGAGTTAAACAGGTTTCTAATGACTGGGTCATGCCATGTATTCTGCTTTTGTTATTGTTAGGACAGTTAATACTGTAGAGACCAGTGCATGAGTTAAGCCACTTATTCAACCTGTCAGAGCTGGAAGTCTTCATGGACTTCAAGTTCTGTAGACACGATGTGGTAGAATTACTATAGGCTAGGCTGCTACTGCTGGCCACAATAGTTTTTTCTAATTATTGTAAATTTGAGCAATTGTTGAACAAGGCAGTCAGTAAGTGATGACTACCTCTAGATTTTTTAGAGGGAAATGGTCACTGAATTTTAGGATAGAGGAATATTTTCCCCACTCCCTACCCCATTCTTCTTTCCAAATGATAGAGCAGGGGTCCCCAAACTTGGCAGCTTTAAGACTTCTGGACTTCAATTCTCAGAATTCTGGGTGTTGAAGTCCACAGGTCTTAAAGCTGCCAAGTTTGAAGACCTCTGAGGTAGAGCATCTTTTTGAGCATTCCTGTATTTATCTTTTCCGGTCAATGTTTGCCATTTTTGATATTAAGCGCATCCTCACTACCCTCTTATCTTTCATTTGACAGGCCGCAAAGCAGGAAAAGGCTTTTATCTTTACAAGCAAGGCGTAAAGAATCGGGATCTCAACAGTGGAATGAATGAAATTCTAGAGAAATTCAAAATAGTTGCCAACCCAGAGGTGTAAGTGGGAAAAGAAAGGTTTCCTAAATAGATACAGCATTCCAGAATAAGGCCTGATCATTGGCTTTACTGAATTCCCTGTTTGCATGTAAATACATAACAGCTGCCGTATGGAATTAGAACATTGTCCATTTAGCACAGGGGTGTCAAACTCGTATTGTCACGGTATCGTCATGTGATGTATGTTTTTTCCCCTTCACTAAACCGGGCATGGGTGTGGCTAGCATGTGACACATCGAGCCTGCGAGTTTGACAGCCCTGATTTAGCACAATTTATTTTACTCTAACTGGCAATATTTCAGATAGATGGAACTTTTCCTAAAATTTGCTGTCAGAAATCTTTACACATTTTGCATGCAGAACATCTCAGAACTGACATGGGAACATCTGCATGTAAAAGCATTGAAAGCCTAGTCCATTAGTTTGTATAGTTCCCAACAGAATAGTACCAGATGCGGGAGAAGTGGAATTGTCTCTGGTGTGAATGGACTGCGCCAAAAGCAGCATCGTTTGAGCATACATTCAAACAAAAAATTACTAGCTCCAAAACTAAATGAATATTCCTTTGATATATAAATCCATATCTGTGTTGGTTTTCTCCTCTAAGTATTGCAAATTTATATTTTCAATTGGATCCTAGTCTGCTTTCAACCTGCCCCCCTTCTGCAAAATACAAAAAAATATGCTTTTGCCATCACCTTTTTTCTGAAATCCAGTTAACTGAAGATTGCTGAGAATTGTCAGCCCTGTCACTGGATATTAGTCCCCACCCTTCTATGTCACGGGCTTGTGCCTCTCTGTTTCAGCTGCTGTGTTTCTAATCTAGCTGTGTGGGTGGTTAATGAATTACTGCTTCCCTTCCCAGGTCCACAGAGAAAGATATTCAAATGCGTTTGGTGACTAGGTTTGTGAATGAAGCCATTCTGACCTTACAAGAGGGCATCCTCAGCAATCCTGTGGAGGGAGACATTGGAGCTGTGTTTGGACTAGGCTTTCCACCATGCCTGGGAGGTGAGTTTTGTCATTCAGCCAGGAATTAATCCATGTCTTTTATATGGCCGAAGGGTTGGAAACAAGAATGGAAAAAAATCTTACAAGCACCTTTGGAAATGGTAGTAATTTGGGTTGCATTTTTTTCCAATTGGTAATGTAGAATTGGTAGCAGGATTGCCTCGTTCCAGAGTATAACTCTTTCCATACTTCTTGAGCGCTTGCAAATAGGCATTAAATATTCAAACTACGGAAATCTTTCTCAGCAGCAACTATGCAATTTTAGCAACCCTGCAGTTTTCTTCAGGATTACCAGGAATTGGCAATAGTTGAACTGTGGTTCCAGTGCTTGCTCTCCAGAGATAAGTACAGGCATCCTGGTATCCTCTGAATGTGTTGAATTGCATTTCTCGTCATTCATTTTGCTGTGTAAATTTCTCTGTGGCTCCAGAGTTTGTAAGATCCAGTGGAACTTGATTGACCAGTTACATAGTGAGTGTATCCATTCATTATTCGCCTTCCAAATTATATTTTTATCAAATACCTACAGATACATTAATGCTTGTAACCAAAGTATAATGGCAGACGAGGCCAGCGTTTTGAAATAATTTTGGCATAAAGACCACGTTGTTTAGGAAGTCTTACCTTCTCCTCTTCCTCCCTCATTTCTGTGAATGTTGTGGCAGGCCCGTTCCAATATGCAGACTACTTTGGGGCCCAGCAGCTTGTGGACTGCATGAAGAAGTATGAGGATGTCTATGGGAGTCAGTTCACACCATGCCAGTTGCTGCTTGACCATGCCAAGGACTCCAACAAGAAATTTCACAAGAGAACTGCCTGAATGGGCATCTGCTAACCAAAAAGAAAAGGGGAAGACCTACAAGACATCTTCGTATCGGAGGGCTGTGGGTTTTAACTCTTTTAAGTGCCTTAGTTATTTAGGCACTACTTCTTCCTGGTCCACCCCTCATCAGGCTGAATGTTAATTTCCCCATTATCAAGAGAAAGAATGGGGAGGTTTCTGCTCAAAGTAAAGGTACTTTTCAGGCCCATTGCAAGGAACTACTCATCGGAAAGCAGATGTAGCTTGCAGAAAATTCAAAAGAATAAATTCTAGTGTATTGTTCTGTACATAATTTTGTCATTCATTCAGGGTTAGAACTGCTATTAATGTGTTGCGTGGCTAAAACAAGGTTCCGTTGAGGCTGAAACCTCTGAAGGATTCTGTGCTCTAATAAGATTAGTTTATCAAAGATCATTTGAAGATCTCCAGAACATTCTGGAGAGCCTACCACTGGTTATAAGTCTCCAATAAATCTGAGAATGCAGGGATTTTCAGCACGGAGTTGGGATTTTGATAGTACTAGAGTTCATGAAGTTTTACATACAATTTTTGGGCTATATCCAAGGCAAAACACAAATTATTCAAGATTTGCACAAAATATATACATGCATCAAAGCAAAAACATGCTGTGTAAAAATAACAAGCAAAATCTACTCAGTGGGCATTCATTAGCTCACAAAATAATACCTTTCTGTTCATCACATTCCTCTAGGACTCTCAATGTATTTTCTTTTTCTTATGCGTAAACACAAGGTTTAACATTCTATTTTTATTGTTTTTCAGAAATGCTTTGTAATGTAGAGCTACCCTTGACAATATAGTGTTGGAGGCAGTATTCATTGGGGAGAGCTTGTAGCTTGAGGGCATCAATAGGCACCTGGAGTGTATTGGCAAACCATTTTGAAGACAGTTATGTTAAATGAATGGAAGTTGCCCAAGGATCTTTTCTGAGACTGGAACTTCCTAACTTACACAAAAACAATCTAGGTTGGAGGTGAAGAAGCACAGGATGCAGCATTGAAGAAGGTTTTTAAAACATTCGGGGAGAGGGGGGGGGCTGCTAATCAGCATTACAATCAGCATTACAATCCAAAAATAATTCCATGTATGGAAATAAACACTTGTCAAACTACTGAAGGAGATGAAGGCATTTTTCTCCAGCCAGATGCTTTAAATAAAACAAATCAGCCTTCAAGGGATGAGGATCCAGCAGACTTTGCCTTATGTTGCCATGGGGTGGGGGGAGAAGCCTATCTTTTCAGTGCCAATTGCTGGAGAACATAAGCAGGAGTGCAGTTCTGGGTTACCTTACTTGAAAGCTTCCTTGAGGTTATCTCATTGTGTGAAGACACTTGACTGCTTTGGTTCGTTGTCTTCGCATTTTTGTTGAAACTAGCTGATAGTCTAGTTGCTGTTGTGTAACAGCAACTAGAGTCTCCAGCCCCCTACGGTCCTCAGCCCACTACTAGGTCTTGAGCCATTCAGAATTGGGCCACAAAAATGGCCGAGCGTGTGCACATCCCTACTTGTGCAAATAGCAGCCAAGCGCATGCAGTCTCCATTTGCGCAAACATATGTTTGCCGTTCACGTGGAACCAGGGGTGAAATCCAGCAGGTTCTGACAGGTTCTGGAGAACCGGTAGTGGAAATTTTGGGTAGTTTGGAAAACTGGCAAATACCACCTCTGGCTGGCCCCAGGGTGGGGTGAGAATGGGGATTTTGCAATATCCTTCCCCTACCAGGCCACACCACGCCCACCAAGCCATGCCCACAGAACTGGTAGTAAAATTCAGATTTCACCCCTGCGTGGAACCATTCCTGCCCCCCGCCCCCCTGGGCCAGGCCAGAAAGGTTGGGGAACTCTGCTATAACAGATATTCAGTTTCCTTCTGAAAAACATATTCTAGGCACACATTTTTAAATAAATGTTTATTTGATTATTGCAGTACTAAAAGTATAAATGAATACATTGAACTCCTCTAGGCTTAAACCATTTAGCCCCATTTTCTGCTAAAAACAATTGTGAAAGTTGTGATCTTCTTAGGAAACAGGCAGTTGCTGCTGAAATGTGGAAAACTCAACAGTAGTAGGCAGGCAATAACCGAATGAAATTGCCAGGAGAAAGGAGGAAGATTAGTAAAATGCCTAGAGATTTATAGGGTGAGTTTTTTTAAAAACCACCAACTGCCTTTACATTATACTAAGGTGCAGTAAATAACTGCCATCCAAAAAACAAAATCATAGACATCTGGTTAGGTATAGTAGGAACAAATTACATGAAACTCACTGGGTGCTAGGGAATTTCTGCATAGGCAAAACTAGGCTGCCCAAATATTCCATAATTTTAGTGCAGAAACATGAAATTTAAGCCGCACACAGTTGTTACGGTTTTAGCCCTTTCAGCAGTGCAAAGGTGCTTAAAAAGTTCAAGTGTTTAGGAAGGTGGCCTTATGCAGTGTCAGTGTTCTGTGTAAAAAGAGCAGAATCATCAAGCTTTTACTACAGCCTGCAGCCCTTTGACTTGCAGATGGGTGGACACCACTGTCAGCATTGCACACTGATTTTGCAGAATTAGCACTTCTAGATTACTCTAAAACCCTTCTTTTAAGCCCATTCATTTTCTACATGCAGGATGCTTTCTCTATAGGGCAACACTGAAATTAGCCTGCACGTGGAAGTAGGGCTCTAAGCAATGCTGTAAAATACAAGTTGACACACTGACATTTTAATCTAGACCCCAGATTAAGGATCAGGGTTTCTAGGGCAGAGGTTGCCAGGCGAGTTCTATCCAAACCTTTCAGTTGCCTACATTTGCCTACATTCAGTTGCCTATAAAGTTGCCTACATTTCATTCCAAAGGTTTAAGTATAAAACTTTGTGAGGGCATTTGGGGAAAAGAAATGCAGATACGCTTGCTTTATTTGTGTGTGTGTGTGTGTATCATAAATCATTGCTGTTCCTTCTATGTCAAGAGCCCCCCTCAAATAGATTGCCCCCAAACCATCATAAGGATACATATTCATTACCTGTCCTTACTAAAACAAAACCCCTCCAAGCTAATGTTACGTGAAACAATCAGAAGATGAATAGGAATGTTATCATAGGAAAAGTAGGCAGCTTGGCTCTGGTGATTGTGAGACTTGGCCAAAAAGGGAACATGTAACCCTCTTCCTACAAATTGGCTATGCTACTTTCCTCCTCTTCCACACTCTCAACGCAAGAAATTACGTAAGGCAACAACTCTCCTTGCTAATCTTGGCACAAAGACTATCAATAGGAACTCATCATAAAGTATCATTCAGTTGAGAAGCCTCAACTGTTGAGGCTTCTGTTTTGCTCTGATTTCTACTTTGCCCATTTCTATAAAAGGAAATTTGCAACTTCCTGCCAATTTCTTGTGTTGGTTTGTGGTTAAAACTGACCTCATCAAAATCCTGCGTTGCTCTTGGGTTCATGTCCTGCTATCATTTTTGAGATAGTGGTATTTGCTTTGGCCACTCTCCTAGTTTTATACTGAGGGGACAGCCTGAATCTAATTCTTGCAATTCACAGAGAAACTTTCTCTCATCAGTCTAGATCTTGGGCCGCCAGCCTTTGATGAACTGCATTATTTTTTTGACTTGAAGTTTGGTAAGATGAAAATCCTCAGATAGGATCTCCTCGGTTAGTTGTACAAAGATACTACCATCGATGCGTTCCCGGGCAAAGAAGCTGACCACATCCTCGGAAAGGCCGATGAAGCGCAAAGACCTAGATACCTCCTCAAGTGACAGCGCTGATAAGTCACCAGGAGGCTGCCAGGGTGAACCATCACCATTCAAACGGGCAGGAGGTGCCTCAATGACCCCCTGAGCCAGATAAAGGTGGGTGATGCCACCTTCAGAGCCATGAACAATGGTGGATGACAAAGGGGCTACTGACGTCCGAATGACAATATTTTCAGCTGTATCAAAGGGTTTCGATGAGCGAGGTGGTGGTGCAGGACTACAGTGCCCCTCTGGGGAGGAAGTGCCTTCAAAGAGGTCAAAAGTGTCTATGGAAGAGGCAGCTGTCTTCTGCCAATCAAGAGATTCCAACCAATCTGAGGAGCCAGAAGAAGCTGGACTGGAAGAATATGCTGGATTGGAAAACGGGTTAAGAGCACCAAAGGGAGCAAAGCGTTTCTGTGGAGGGGGAGGTTTCAAGCGAGAGCAGCTATGGTAGCTCTTGATGGCGTTGACATCAGTGTTTCCCAGCAGAGGAGTGGATCTCCCAGTGGCCACATTTGAACCTGGATCATTACATGGCCAAGGGTCAGACCAGGAAGACATCTGTGCAGGTGGGGGCTGAGATGGCAACTGTGTTTGAGGGCTGGCCAACTGCCGACTAGTGGACTCTCCAATTTTGCAGTCCGTCCATGTACAGGGATAGCAGTACAAGGAATAGGAATCCGGAGATGGGGAGCAGCTACCGCTTCGTGGCCTTGAACTGGCAGGCAAAGAAAACAAACAGTATTAGAACTAGCTCAAGTGAAATGGGATTTGGAGCTCTATGATCATAAATCTGGAGCAGATTAGTGTCTTAAAACCATAGTGGACAAATCCAGCAACATCTAAAGATGTACACCTCCCACCTCCAGAGTTTTGCCAATGCATTGTTCCAACTTAATTTGAAAATCCTTGTGCTTGCTACTTGTTGCCTGACAACAAAGAAGGCTAAGAGACATTTCATGCATGCTGATTACGTAGTTTCCATAGATTTAAGCATATACAGATCTCTTGAAAATGAAAAATTACCATAATCCATCCAATATTGCTTGTTATTAAAAAGGCATTGCTGTCATTTTCATTCAACTTCCCCAACTTCTAACTCTGGAAGTTTCTTCCAAATCAAGTATATTGTTACGTAAAATATAAATGCCAACTCTACTGCCTCTTTTCATTTGTTTTTGTTTTTTTCTGAGACCCACAGAAAGTTCAAAAGTGCCACAGCCATGAGAATAAAAGGTCAATGTTTTTACAAAGGTTTTTGGAGAATCCAAACACATAGTCCAAAAGTGCAGAGCCAAGCCAGCCCTAGCACTCTGCGAAGCGTCCGATGGGCAAAGGAGCACGGAGCTTAAACACGTGTGGCATACAGAGGTTCCAGAAACAGGCCGACCAAGCCGAAAGTAATCAGAGCTTGACACACTGAGGCGGACAGAGGCTCCGGAAGCTGCCAGAGAAAAAATCACAAGCTAAGGTGGAGGCGGTTGTGCCGGCGGACCAGGAAACCAGCGCAGCCACCGGTGGCAAGGCGGGAAAAGAGAAACTGCCAATGGAGGTGCCCCTGAGAGGAGCAAAACTCCGGGTGCTGCCTTGTAACAAGAGCAAGGAGGTGGGAACCGGTCTGGAGCCCCAGGGCCGGCTAACTCACCTCCCGCTTCCTCACAGCCGAGAGCAGGCCGACGCAGCAAGCTGTCAATGCGAAGAAAAAACTTTGCATGAAATTCAAATCAGGAAAGAAAAAGGCAAAAAAAATTGAAGAAAAAAATCAAGAAATTCCAAGAAAAATTCAAGAAACTCTTCCAAACACAGTTAATTAGAAGTTCAATGGCCAGAGCCATCTAACTACGTCTCATCTGCTGGACTGAGTGAACAAACTGAAGCTCAGATGAGCAGAGAAGTCATGACCAACAGGGAAGAAAAAAATCTTCACTCAGTCTCTGGTTCTGGACTAGGAATTAACCCATGAGTGGATTCTCCAGGCAGTGCACTGGAGAATGTGTTCTCTTTTTTGCATAAAACTTTAACAGAGGTCTAAATTTTCTAGCATCAAGGTAAGTAGGTTCTATGCTTCCTTTCTGACACCTGAGAATGCCTCTGTTAAAGGTCAATCAACAAGAAAAGTTCTACTCATATGGTATTTCCTTTCTTGCTGTTGTACTCAGCACATCCCCTGAATCTAGTAATAGTAAGTGCACAGCTGACTCATACAGCCAATTCAGTGATAAGAAGGAAGATTATTCGAGACCTCTGGATACCAGCCCAGAAACCTATACTTTAAGACTTCATTCATAATAATATTGCGTCTTATAGTACACAAAGAAAGATGATAAAGCAAATGCCTTTAAGCATATGCAGTACTTTGTTCTCCCCATTCTCATCTTCCCAACTGAGTTCCTACAAGGAAAGCTATATCTCACAACTCCCTCTATAGAAGCAATCCGAGTTCCATTACTCACATGTCATGAAGTCCAGATGAATAGTATGAGAGGTTGGCACTGGGTGATACTGCCGCTTGGAGCTTGGGGAAGCGCACAGGCATTGGAGGACTGGAAGTGGCTGATGTGTGGGCACCACGTGGTGGCACAGGGGGAGCAACAAGGAGACGACATTCCTCTCTCACCTATGAAAAGATTGGGGATAAGATGGTTATTTGCTGGGGTGATGGGCCAAATACAATCCAAGATATTTTCTGTACCACATTAATCACACATGTCCATGCAGACTGAAAAAGGCATTTTCAAAGACTTCAAGCAGAGCTATACAACACTTTAGAACAGGGGTCAGCAACCTGCGGCTCTGGAGCCGCATGTGGCTCTTTCACCCCTCTGCTGTGGCTCCCTGTCACT
>JANHFM010002286.1:245606-263481 GCA_032468115.1 Grayia smithii
TGATCACACCACGAGGCTAGTTGTTCAACCTCCCGTCTGTATGCGGATTCATCATTGTCTCGAATGAGACCGATCACTGTTGTGTCATCTGCAAATTTGAGTAGTTTAACAGATGGATCTTTATGAGCAATACCTCCTCATACAAATACAGATTTTTACTAGTCTATTCCTTAATGCAATTTGTAGAGCTCCTTGAATTGTAATCTAGCTTATACTGTGTTTCCCCGAAAATAAGACAGGGTCTTATTTTCTTTTGACCCCCGAAATATGGCCTTGGCCTTATTATCGGGGGTCTTATCCCTGAAGCAGAATAGGTGTGGCAAGTTCTTGCCCGCAGCATTGCCGGTGAGAATCGGGTCACAAAAAAACCTCCCAAAGTTCTCCCAGGCAAATCGGGTAAAAAGGAGAACGCACCGCTGCCACTTGGAAGAAGAGAGAGAGAGGAGGTGCTGCGAGACAGTTGGAGGACTTAGAGAAGTCGTTGGGGGAGCTGGAAAACAAATTTCGGCAGGGTCAGGAGCACGACAGCCAGAGGAGAGCAACTTCCTGGGAATGCTGGTGCATGCGCAGCCAGTACGAGCTGCTTGAGCTCACCATCCGGACCCACAGTGCCTGCCTCAGCTGCCTCAAGACAGAATATCTCAAGGGCTGACTGGGAGCAGGTACCTTGTTGGGTTTTAAGCGATGCTCTCTTTCCCCCACCCTCTTGCTGGCCATACTTCCCCATGCTTCCCCAAAATGTGTTACTTCTCCATCGCATGTCGACAGGGCATGGCAGGAGCTGGAAGTCAGGTAAGACATGCATCTCGCTTCTCTGCCATATCTTACCTTTCAGCTCCTGCCAGGCCCGGCAATGGGGGGGAGAAGAGACGGCAAGGGGAGCCCCGTCTCCCTCTATACATGTTTCTTCTCTGCTGCCCCACCCCTCCCCACCTGCCATTCCCCCTCGCCGGCTGAGATCGGCAAGCCAAATTCAGAGAACTGAATGCGCTGCCACTCCTGGGAGGAGAAGAACATCAGAAATGGGCTGTTTTGCAGTGCCTCCTCTCTCTCTTTTCTTCTCTCGAGTAGCAGCGGTGCGTCCGGTTCACCAAATCTGGCCTGTTGATCTCGGGCAGCAGCGGCTCTGATGTTCCCCCTCCCTTCCCCCCCGCATTCCCCCAAGTATTGGGGGGGAGCTTATTTTCAGGGGGGGCTTATTTTAATACATGTTCTCAAAAGCCCAATTGGGCTTATTATTGGGACATGTCTTATTTTCGGGGAAACACGGTATGATCTGTAAAACTGCAGAATATCCTGGGCTCCTAGACAGGAGGGATTATTCTTTTCAATTTTGTTTCAGTTAGATTTCAGATGGATTTGATTTTGCCTTTCTTGCTACAATATGGTTCACAATTCATTTTGTTCAGGACAAAAGAGATCTAGATTTCAATTAAGAAGGTACCATCATATAAAGCAATTAGTTTGTCAAGTTTCACAGTACATTTTATGATTCATTATGAAAACAAGAGAAAGTTGGAAGGAATTACTTGTTTTCATAATGAATCATGAAATATATTGTTGGCTGGAAAAATGGGAAAACATGAGATACTATACTCACATTTTCTCTAAATAAGATGCATAACCTATGGATAATTTAGAGCAGTGATGGTGAACCTTTTTTTCCTCGGGTACCGAGAGCACACATGCCAACGCCCATAATGCAATGCCTCCCCACAGGCCCCATCCCCCACGCATGTGCATGCGACCCTCCCCCGCCCTCCCCCCGCTGCGGTGGGCTGCACCGCTCCCCATATCCCGTTTTTGGTCCCAGGAGGCTTCTGGAAGGCCTGCTAGCACCAAAATGGTGGGGGGGAGGCACCACACACACCCACACCTTGTTTTTGTGCTAGCAGACCTCCCTGAAGCCTCCTGGAACCAAAAATGGGCCACGGGGGGGACACTGCATCCCCCACCCATGCACACGTGTCTCCTAGTAGAGACCTGAAAATCAGCTGGCTGGTGGGAGGCGCATGAGCATGCGCAGTGGAGCTGACCTGGGTGTTGCTTGCGTGCCCACAGAGAATGGCTCTGCATGCCACCTGTGGCATGCATGCCATAGGTTCTCCATCACCGACTTAAGAGGCTCAAGTCCTTGAAATTTTTAGAAAACCAACAGATTCATATAATTATGGAATATTGGAATTGTATGAATAAAACAACAAAGATAGAAACAAAGGCAAAATAGCAGCAAACTTAAGCTTGAGTACATCATGATGCCCAGGAGAATAATGATTTCATAGGAGAGGTAATTTTATAAACACAACTGTCTTAAATTGATAGCAATAGGTTTGTATAAATGCAAAAAATTACTGCTAGTCTCTAAAATGCAACACAGAAGCGAAGTATCTTGAAAACTATCTAGAAAGTTTTTCTACAGTTCCAAAAAATGTTTTCTCTTTTTAAAAAGGAATGAAGTAACATTAAATTAGCTTACTCCCTCTACCTAGTTTAGATATCACAAATTGTTGTGGCCACTAATTTTAATAAAGAAAGAGCAAGATGATTAATTTATAATCATGAGTCTTCCAGAATTATTGGAAGCATGTCTTCACAAGTATTTAAAAATAAATGTCAATACTCTGTTAACATTTTGTTCCATATGTCAAATCTGATGTTTCTTTTGTAACTATTGGCCCAAGGTGAGATGGGCAGCAAAAAAATTGAATAAGTAAGTAAATAAATAAATAAAACAGGTAAGTAAGTACAATTTATTGGAATTACAGTTAGTGTACTCAAGAGAACCAATGCAGTACCATGGAAACTCACCCAATTAGTTTGGGCTAGTCTCAGCTCAATCGTTTTTCAGAAATAGATGGCTGTGGGAGGAAAATTAGGAAGAAAACTTGGAGGATGAAGTAGGTTATAGACTGCCTTAAACTTCCAGGAGAAGGATGGAATTCAGGTCTAACAAAAACTAATCTAAATGCCAGTCCCAATTACTGTTATTAAGCAGGGTATGAACATGTTCACCCATTTCTTGGAACTTTCCATCTAGAGTATGGAGCTTTCCATCCACAGAGATACTGAGATAAGGCCATCCTCAAGACTAAAAGGAGAAACATATGAAATTTGCATGCCATGTCTGCTTTGGTCCTAAAATTGTTGCCTCTAGACAAGATGGGCAGCACACAAATCTAATAAATAAAAAAAATTGATCAGTATCATCCCCCAAAGCTAATTATAGTTGTTTAAATGCTGATGAGCTGTACCCTCTCTTAAGCCTCCAACATCAACTATGGCATTAATATTTGCATACTCATTTTCTCTACTGAATGATTTGACTTTCATTTTTATTATATAGTAATACTTAAGAACAAGACTTAAGAAACACCAGGTCTACAATTATAGGAATTCCCTTCTACTTAATATTACATGATTTGCAATTTTGAAGGCAAAACTGTAGCTATTGTATTCTATGGAGGTCTTACAAATTTAGATATTCAAACACAACTTTTTATAATATTCCCCATATAAGATTATCTATCTATCTATCTATCTATCTATCTATCTATCTATCTATCTATCTATCCATCCATCCATCCATCCATCCATCCATCTCAAATAGATATCTTCCATCTCATATCCAAGTAACTCTGGACGGTTTATAGACACAAACAATCAAACCATATAAAAGACATATAATTAAAACCAGAGAATAAAAAGCAAAGAATAAAATAAGAACAAAGTTAAAAAGACAGAGGGAGAGCCTCATGGAGGATCAAGTACTGTATAGAGGAGAAATCCTAACAACATTTTCTGTGTTATTCCTTAAAAAGTATATTCTCATGAATTATAAATTCTTTAATCTACAGGATGAAAATGGATTAATAAAAGTGCAAATATCAGGGATGCAAAGAGGCTTTTGATAACCACTGGGACTATTTAAATGGAACTGGTTGTTTACCTAGGGGACATAAAGAACTGGGATTAGTGCACTCCTTGAAGGGCAACTTAAGGACTGAATAAATAGTTCCTGGACTGCTGGACAAAAGTTGAACTTTTGAGTGCTCATATGTTAATGGAATCTTGGGTATGGAATCTTTGTCACACCTATATCAGCAAAATCCTAGATTATTATTGAAACTTGTACTGAAACACCTGTTATATTGTACCTGGTACAATTCTGCTTGTGATTCAGAGGGTTTACCACTGTGAATATCTATATTGCATTGCCTCACTATTGTATGTTAGATTCCTAAAAACTGGAAATGTATGGTTTCAGTCTGATCCATATATAGTAGAATCTCAACCCTCAATTTTTTCAAGAGTCCAAAACAGATTTATCACAAAGGTCTTCAGCTAATTTAGAACCCTGAGCTAGTGCTGACATTTCCTATTTTGTTTCCCCAAATTTGTTTCTGTCCAAATCAAAAAGGAATCCCAAATACTCTGGAATAAATTTGAGTGATAGAACATGGAAAGAGCATTATTAAGGAGATGCTTATTTAAGGAGATGGTCCTTAACAACCACTTGTTCAACAATCATTTGAACTTGTGACGGCACTGAATTAGCAGTTATGACCAGGATGTGTACTTCAGTGTACAATTATAACCTTCCCTGCCAGCTTCCCATATAGTCAATGGGGAAGCTGCAAGAAATCAGAAGCTGCAATCATGTAAAGGAATGTTGGACTTACCTGAACGTTCTTTTTCGGCGCATTGTGAAAGAGTTCAAACAGTGGGTGATAACTCTCGCTGATTGGCTAGGGACCGAATTAAATTTTGCACAAATACTCCTCCTCCTTCCTGTTGAGTCCACTTGATTAACGAGAAACTGGACTGGAGAAACCAGCATCTGAAAGGTAAGAAGACAAGTCCTGGCCCAACCCCTATAGGGTGGGATTGAACTCTTTCACAGCGTGTCAAAAAAGAACGTTCAGGTAAGTCCAACGTTCCTTTTCCGGCACGCTGTTTCAAGATTTCAAACAGTGGGATATACCCAAGCTATATATCCTTAGGGCGGGATGCTGAGTCAGGTGGTAAATCCTCAACTGGAAGGACCCGTTGCAAAATCCGTCTGCCAAAAGCCGCCTAGGCTGAGGCGAAACTGTCAATCTTGTAATTTCTGATGAATGGAGATGGAGATTTCCAGGTGGCTGCTCGACAAATTTCTAGGATGGAGGCCTGAGAAGCCCAGGCCGCCGATGTAGCTGTACTTCTCATCAAGTGAGCTGTGATGTGGCTAGGCCGTGATCGCTGTTGAATATCATACGCTAAAGATATGCAGGCTTTCAACCAACGACCAATGGTAGAGGAAGACGCCTTGGAGCTGAGGGACCTGGGCTGGAACGAAACAAAGAGCGCCTCTGATCTGTGGGAAATGGTGGTACGGCGGATATAGCGACGGAGGGCTCGTCTAACGTCTAAAGTATGCCATTTCTTCTCAAGGGCATGAGTTGGATGAGGACAAAAGTCCAGTAAAATAAGCTCTTGTGTCCTGTGGAAACGTGAATTGACCTTTGGGATAAAGGTGGGATCAAGGCGAAGAACGACCCTGTCGGGATGAAACACGCAGAGGTCCGGCCTGACCGACAAGGCGCTGAGTTCAGAGATGCATCTAGCAGAGGTGATGGCAACCAGAAACGCAATCTTGTAGGTGAGCAATTTGAGACTTGCTTCTTTAATGGGTTCGAATGGTGGAAGAGTGAGGGACCAAAGGACGAGGCCCAGATCCCAGGATGGGAACCGATGAACCACCGGGGGTCGGCGGTAGGAGGCCCCCCTGAAAAAACTGTGCATTCTGGGATGTTGCGAGAGTGGTGGAACTCCCTCACGATTCAAGATGGTTGCCAGAGCCGCCAACTGCCTGCGAAGGGTGTTGATGGCCAGTCCCTTGTCAAGTCCTTCCTAGAGGAAGGTGAGAACCTGCGGAACTGAAGCACCTGCCGGATCAATGTGACCGTTGGAACACCATAGGGAGAAAGAAGTCCATGTGGCCTCGTAGATGGGTGCCGTGAGTCGAGGATGGTGTCCGCCACATCTTCCGGATAGTCATCTTCTATTAAGATCCTCCTTTCAGTTTCCACACGGCTAGTTGGAGCCACTGGGGCTCTGGATGGAGGACTGTCCCCTGAAAGAGAGTTATCTCCTCACTGGGATCCTCCACGGCGGGGACACCGAGAGGGACCTCAGATCCCCGAACCATACTCGTCGGGGCCAGTAAGGAGAGACCAACAGCAGGTCTGCTTGCTCCTCCAGGAGTTTGCAAATGACCTTAGGAATCAAGGGGAGAGGAGAGAAGGCATAAAGGAGGCCATGAGGCCAACGGCTCCGGAGGGCATTGACTGCTTCCGTGCCTGTCGACGAGTATCTGGAAAAAAACCAGGGAAGTTGGGTGTTGGCAGATCGACCTGAGGCTGGCCAAACCTGGCTACTATCTGCTGGAATAGCAGAGGATGGAGTTGTCATTCTGCATTGTCTATAGTCTGCCTGCTGAGCCAGTCCGCCTGGATGTTGGATTCTCCAGAGATGTGTTCCGCCCAAAGGGAGAGCATGTGGGTCTCGGCCCACAGGCAAAGGTGTCTTGCCTCTCGCATGAGGATCCTGGACTTCGTGCCCCCCTGGAGGTTGATGTGAGCCTTGGTGGTCACGTTGTCCGTCAGGAGGAGCACGTGCCAATGGTTCAAATGAGGTAGGAACTGTCGCAGAGCCAGGTGGGCCCCAGGTGGGCCGCTCGCAACTCCAGCCAGTTGATGTCCTGCGTGAGATCGGTGGTGGACCAGCATCCTTGTGCCACTCGGTGGCCCAGATGGGTCCCCCAGCCGTGCAGACTGGCGTTGGTGGTGACCTTGACTCTCTCCAGTTCCTTGAAGAGGCACCCCTGTTGGATGGCTGAAGATGTCCACCATTTCAGGGAGGAGGCCACTCTTGGGGGAACTGGGATCCAAAGGGGGAAGTTGCTGGAGCCGTTCTTTTGGCTCGGGAGGAGGAGCCATTGAAGAGAGCGAGAGTGAAGGGACGCCTAGGGAACGATACCGAGGCACGATATCATCTGCCCCAGCAATTTGAGTAGAAGCAGAATGGGAGCTCCATTGGAAGACAGAACTTTCCGAACTGTGACTCTGAGCTTGTGCACTCATTCCCAGGAGAGAAATACTCGGCAGTTGACGGTGTTGATGAGGGCGCCGAGATGTTCTAGGGTGGTGGATGGGGACAGCTGATTTTTTTCCTGGTTTACTATGAACCCGAACTGCTGAAGAGTAAGGATGGTGAGATCAATATCTGCGTGGGCCTGATGAACCGTGGACGACTGAATGAGAATGTCGAGGTAAAATTGTGTTCTGACCGGAAAGGACCTGAGATGTGCTGCCACCACATCCAGGAGCTTGGTGAAGGTGCGTGCGGATGACAGACCGAACAGAAGGACGCGATATTGATAATGCCTTCCCTTGTTAACAGAAGCAGAGAAACCTTCTGTGGGACGGCCGAACTGGAATGTGGAGATAGGCCTCTCGTAGGTCGATGGACACCAGAAGATCTCCCTGTCTGATGCTGCGCAGAATGCTGTGGAGCGATTGCATTTTGAATCTCCGATACTTCACATAAGCATTGAGTTTTTTGAGGTCCAAAATGGCCCTGGTTCCGCCAGACTTCTTGGGGACCAAGAACAGAATGGACTAGAACCCTGTTCCCTGATGAGAGAAAGGAACAGGTTCTATGGCTCTGATGGCGAGGAGATGATTAATTTCTGCATCCATGAGTGCCAATTTTGTAGGATTCCAGATTCTGGAGCACTGGATGAACCGTTGGGGGGCAAGGCCTCGAATTCGATGGTGAGTCCCAAGGAAACTGTCTGGATGGCCCAGGCATCTGTGGAGTTGGCTTGCCAGTGGGAGGCGAAACTGGCGAGCTTCCCTCCAATGGGTCCTGGATCTGAATTGTCATTTGGATTTTGGGTAGGGGCGGTATCCCGATCCACGAAAGGAGCGTTTGTTCTAGGAGAATCTGCCCCTGCCTCGAAACCCCTGGCGGTCTGATGTTCTATCAGTCAGCTGAAAGGCCCTGTGATGCGCGGGCGACGGTGGGTAGTACTCACGTCCCCAAAAGGGCTGTCTGCAATAGTAGGAAGAATATTGTCTGTCCAGTCTCTGCGGATGAGAAGGCAAAATCTTACGTTTGTCTCTACCCTCGATAAGGAGAGGGTCAAGTGCTTCCCCAAAAAGGGGACCACCTTTGAAGGAAACAGCAGCCAGTTGTCCTTTAGTCTTCATATCCGTTTGCCAGTGTCGAAGCCAAATAAGGTGACGGGTCATGACATTAGAAGCAAGGGCCCGAGAAGCGAATTTTGCTGAAGTGAGGGTAGCATCCGCTGAATATTCGGTGGCTGCAATGATTTTGTTGAGATCCTGATGGAGTCTCGTATCTTCTGGGGGTATTCGAGATTGCATCTCTCGTAGCCAAATTAGGGTAGTTCTATTGAAAAAGGACGCTGCTACAGCAGACTTAATTGCCCAGGAAGTCGTAATATGGGTCTTCCTACAGGCAAATTCCGATTTTTTATCTTCCGCTTTCAAGCCCTCAGCAGCATCTGAAGGAAACAGGGAAGTCGATGCTAAACTAGCCATGGGGGCATCAATGGAAGGGAGAGAGAGGAGATCATCTAGGTCACTCTCCACAGTGAACAATTTCTTATCCAGATCACTGGGAGTGGATGGAGTCCCCGGCTGAGCCCATTGACGGCAGATGACATCTATGAACATTTTGGGAACAGGAACTGCGTCCTGTTCCGTAACTGGCTCAGTGAACAGCCTCTGATTGGGATCCTGAGGAACAAGAGAACCCTCAGCCTGACCCATAAGTGCCCCCATATTAGCCATTTTGGCTTTTTGCAATATAAGTTTAAATACCTCAACTTTGAAGAGGCCCTTGAAGGTAGGATTCTCTTGAAGAAGCCCTTCATCATCAGAGAAATTGAGCTCATCGAAGTCTTCCTCCTCGTGAAGGTAGGTTTTGCTCAGATGTGAGGGGGATCCAGACGTGGAATCATCGGAAAAATCCAAATCACATGTCTCTCTGGGTCTTTGGACTTTTGAACCGGAACGAACTGCAGAAGAAGGCTGCCCAAGACCCTTTTGTTAAGAGCTTCTTCTATGCCCTGGGAAATGCTGGACGATATCATGTCAGCCATCGCTTTAGACAGCTGAGGCTGTGATTCCTCTACTGGGCGGAGCCCCGCTGCAGTGGGAGTGAAGGTAGCAGTGGTTGAGACTCCCTAATAACTGCTTCTCTGCGCATGGGAGGGGCAGGAGGAGAAGTAGGTTCCTCCTCGATCTCTTGAATGCCCTGGGGATCAAAGGAGACATTAGGAGACCATCCTGCAGGGTTGGCCTGATAAACCTGAGCCACTGTTACAATTTGTGAAGATGAGGTAGGAGCAGAGGAAGAGGAGGCACCTTCTACTCTCCTTTGAGCCTTGGCAAATTGCTTCTCTAGGGCACGTTGCTGTCTCTGGGCATCTTTGTCTGCTCTGGCAGAGCTCTGGCCAGGTTGAGATGATTTGTATCTAGTCTTGGGACCACTGTATCGAGCCTTTTTAGGGGGTGGACATCATCAGGCCTAGATTCCCTGGCAGGAGATGCTGAGGCCTGGGAATCGGTGGTACTGAAATCTGCCATAATCAAGGACCAATATATTACACACGCTCAACCAGAAGTGAGTTAGAGACGTGGAAATGGAATGGAAGTGGGCCCAAATGTCCAGAAGGGACAGAGGCGGTAAAGACAGGGCACCCACTGGTCCTGGGGTGGAAGCTGGCCTCCGCTGCATGGAGCCTGTCCAGCACCCCCAAATAAGCGCAGGCCCAATGAAAACGGAACCCTAGCACAAGTAATTAGATGGCAGTAATTGACTCACGGTTGGAAGAGTTGCAGGTGAAGCACAGGCGATGTTGTGGCTCAATAGATCTGTGGAGTAGGTCAGGAGTTGCAAAGAGAACAGGAGGCTGAGAAATAAGCTGTCTATGGCTCTCTGCGTTGATCAGAAGAAGCGTGGCAGCGTGGAAGATGAGAATGACCAGGTGGAAGGAGAGTGACCCCCAAGATGGCTGCCGCTGGTCGTCAGTCCTCTTGATGAGTGATCTGGGCTGTAGGGGGCCGATCTGGAGACCCCCTGTGACTCCAGAAGCTTCGTGCCATAAAACAAGGCGCCTGGTGCTTAAAATGGCAAAATTTGCCAAAAAAAGATGGCAGCCGTCGCTTGGGCTATCCCCCGCGGCGCCACGTTGTTCCTGGCAAGGAGAGGCAAGCCGGCAGCTCAGGAGGCTTCCTAGGAGCTGCACCGGCCGAAAAACAGCTGAGACCGGGCGCGGAGCCAAAGAAAATAAAAGAGAATAAAAGAAAAGGCAAGAAAAATAGCCATGGGAGGCTGCAGGGGCCGCAGAACCCGATGGCTGGGAAAACGAAAGCAAAAAATGCAGGAATCCCCTCCCTCCCGGCAGCAGCCGAGAGGGAAAAAAACAAACAAAACGCAAAGAAAATGAAGGGAGACCTGCCTAAATTTAAAAAATCAGGAAGGAGGAAGCAAATCAAAGTAAAAACAAAGAAGTTAGAAATGTTATTAAATAATACTAATGAAAAAAAAGGTTTCAAGAGTTCAAACATTGGTGCACTCTAGCCAAGACCGAATTAATCAAGTGGGCTCACAGGAAGGAGGACGAGTATTTATGCAAAATTTAACTCAGTCCCTAGCCAATCAGCAAGTGTTATCACCCACTGTTTTAACTCTTGAAATAGCGCGCCGGAAAAGTACTTGTTTAAAGAACTGCATGGCCCTAATTTAACAATGCCAATTGAACTGCCATAGCTAAATGGTGCAGTCACAAGGTTTTTCGATTTATGATTGCTTAACAGAATTTTCAGTCCCAACTAGTCCCAAAGGCACTTGTTGAAGAGGCAACTGGATTTTCTGTTTTTTCTTTGAAGAAGTTTTTCTTCTCATCCAAGAAGCTTCTTCAACTCTGAGAGCTGAGGAAGTTTCATGGATGAGAAGCAAAATGTTTTCAGAGAAAAACCAGAGAATCCAGTTGCCTTTTCAAAAAGCACCTTTGGGACAACCATGACCTAGATGACTGAGAATCTCCATAGATATTCGGTCCCAATTAGTGTTGTTAAACAAAGAGTAACTGTAATCCACTGAAAGAATAGCATTTGGAACTATAAGGCTATTTGTTATTAAATCTAATCAAATTATAATTAACATTCAATTTTCACTGAGTGTGATTTCTTAGAATGGCTAGCTGCAAAATATATAGTTTGTAGCATTGCTTATGTTTCTTTTATATATATTTGTGGGAGAAGAGGACTTTTGAGAATATACAGTTTTTCTTGTTCTCTATAGTTGCCATCATTTTTTATATTAACAACTAAACCAATTATTTTCTTTTTTAAAAGATTAGAGGATCTTAAATCAGGGATTTTAAATTTATTTCTTCATATTTATGTAGCTGCCCATCTCACAAAATGTAACTCTGGATGGTGTACAAAAAAACAAAACAAAAAACACCAGACCATAAAATAAACAATGTTAAAAACTCCAAAATTAAGAAAAACTATCAATATGATTATTAAAAGACTAGGAGAGAGGATTCAGTATTATAGGCAATGTAGTCACTTCATTAGTACGTGTGATATAGGTAGTCCTCAAATTACCATCATAACTGAGCCTGGAATTACAGTCAAAATCATGTTGGTTGTTTTCGGTATGTGACTCGGGTGGGTTCTACTTACCTCTACTACCGGTTCTAAAGGTGCCAGTGCATGTGGTTGGGGTGCACGGAGCATGTGTCCAGCACGCGCGTGTGCTTCGCGTGCGCCAGATGGGCGCTTCTGCACATGCGCAGCTTTTTTTGATGAAAAAACATCAAAAAGTTTCCTGTGCATGCATGCAAGTGCGCTCTGCGCACGGACCAGTAAGTACGGGCGCGTGGGGGGGCGGCATTCTGGGATGCGTAGAACTGGTTCGGTGACGTCACAGCATCATCGCTACCTATTCGCACGAACCGGATCGAACCGGGGGCAACCCACCACTGATGTGACTGATCTGATTTTATGACTTTTTTTGTAGTAATCATTAAGTGAATCATCATGGTTAAATAATGATGTATCTTGATTAGGTACATAATAACCGGACAAGTCAAATGTAGCTAATAAAAATCACAGAAAGTATTTTGAATGTCAAAAAGTTTAATTAGTCACTTACCATATCTGTAGCTTTATCTTCTTTCCTTGCAATTCAACTGTTTTGATCTTGAAATCTATCCCTACAAAGTAAAATAAAACAAGTAAATCAACAAAGCGGCATGAAAACATTCACAAAAACAACCCACACAAATACAGTATATCTGAGAAGTATGAACATAAATATTCCATCAAATAACTTTATAGCAAAGATTATTTTTCCCTGCCACAGGAAGAATGTATTTGGGCTGCTCCTTTGTGCATTTCATTATAGTTAACCTTTTGTTATTCATGTTTTTAACATGACAGTCATTTGTAATTAGGACATCATATAAGCTAGGAAAACAAAATAAAAATTAAAAAACATCTGATTATATTTACCTACTTGTATTATTTTAGATACCAAGACATTCCAGCTTCAACTTTGTAAGAAATTACATATAATACTTGTTCTATAGTGTCCCTAAAAAACAGAAAAAAAGTATTTCCAAAAGCTAGTTTAAGGTTTTCAGGGCAATACATGTATGTAGAATGTATTTCTAAATACTATGCAACTAGTTATGCAAAGGAGATGAGCACTGTGCCATAGATTGGGACATGACTGACAGGGAAATCTTTACCGTTTAGTGTGATTGTAGTATTATTATTTATCCTTATCTTCTTTATTACCCCTTTTTACTGGTGGTATCATCATCATTATCATCAAGTCTTATTCATTAAACATGAAACTCAATCAACTGGACATTTAAAAATGTATCACAAATATCATTGACTGGCACTGATGGTTGATACAGGTTGCTGCCAGCATCCTAGGTATTGACCAAGTACCTTCTTAAGATGTAAGATGTTCCGAGTAGTACAGTTTTTTGCAGTTCCGCTGGTTATATTGCAGGAAGCTGCAGTTTATTGATGTATTTTGTAAAATTCTTGGACATGGTACCAAGTACCCTGATGACAATGGGGATCACTGCTACATGTTTCATCCATAATCGCGTAATTTCAATGGCCAGGTGGCGCTATTTCCTGAATTTTTCCAGTTCTTTTTCTTCGACCCTGGCATCTCCTAATACAGCAATATCAATAAATTGTACGCTTCGGTTTTTTGACAACTGTAATATCTGGTGTGTTGTGTTCCAAATGATAATCCGTCTGTATTTAAAAGTCCCACAAGTTTTTCATCTTCTCGTTTTCGACAAGTTCTTCCACTTTATGTTCCCATGACTTTTGGATACAGGTACGTCATCTTTTTTACATAATGACCAGTGGATTAATTTAGCAACTAGGTCATGTCTAGCTTTGTAATCAGTGTGTGATTTTGCTGCACTCGCATATTAAATGTGAAACTGTTTCAACTTTGCAAATTCGGCAGTTTGGATTGTCAGTGGATTTTTGTATCTTCACTTTCATGGCATTAGTTGCTCTTGAGCAGCAAGTATTAAACCTTCTGTTTCTTTCTTGATGGTTCCCATCTTAAGCCATGCCCATGTCAAGTTGTCATCACATTTTCCTTCAATATTTTTCAAGTGCTGTCCATGTAAAGCTTTGGTTTTCCATCTATTTAATCTGTCATCCAGCAGTTTTTCCTTATATTCTGCCTTTGTTTCTGTTATTTTTATAATGTTTTTATAATATTTTCACAGCCTGTAGCAATTTTTCTATACTTTGATTCACACAGTCAATCAAACTTCGTTTTTCTTCTTCTACAGTTTGATGAATCTGCAATAGCCCTCTGCCCCCTATTCTTCCTGGCAGGTACAACCTGTCGATGTCACTTCGTGGATGTAAAGCATGGTACATATTCAAAAGTTTGCGCATTTTCTGGTGCAAGTTTTCCAGTTCAGCTGAAGTCCAGTTGATGATTCCAGCTAAGTAGCGTATCACTGGAACTGCCCATATATTAATGGCTTTAATTATGTTTTCAGCATTCAGCTTTGATTTCAATATTTTGCAGATCCTCCTGATGTACTCTTTTTGCATTGACTCTTTGACTTTTCCATTCAAGATGTTATTTGCTTCCAATATGCCTAGGTATCTGTAACCATCATCCTTTGCTAATGCTTTCACTATACTTCCATTTCCCACTTCTACTATTTTTCCATTTTTCCTTGCTGCATGGATTATTTTTCAAGCCCAAAGTTCATTTTGATGTCGCTGCTGAACAGTTGAACTGTGTTTAGTATTGATTTAAGTTCAGTGGGGCTTTTCACGTACATTTTTAAGTCATCCATATATAGTAGATGGTTTATCTTGCCATGTTTCCTTGAGATTCCCAGTTTTGTTTCGTAGGATTATTGTCAGTGGAATTAATGTGATGTTGAACAGTAGTGGCAAAAGTGAATCCCCCTGGAAGACTCGTCTGATGTTGACTTCACCAATGTTCTCCACATTTGCTGTTAGAACTGTTTTCCATTTTTGCAATTTGTTTTCAAAAATGTACAAATATTTTTGCTGATTCCAAAGTTTTCCAGACAGGCATTAATCCAGCTGTGGGATAGTGAGTCATTATATTATTATTATCATCATCATCATCATCTTTTATTCATTAAACATGAAACTCAGTCAACTGAACATTTAAAATTGTAACACAAATACCATTGACTGGTGCTAATGGTTGATACGGGTTGCTGCCCATGTCCAAGGTATCAACCAAGTATCTTCTTTAAATATATGATGTTCCGACTAGCGCATTTTTTTGCAGTTCTGCTGGTGTTACTGCAGGAAGCTGAAATTTATTGTTGTGCTTTGTAAAATTCTCAGATATGGTACCAAGTTCCCCGGATGACAATGGTTATCACTGTTACATGTTTCATCCATAGCCATGTAGTTTTGATGGCCAGGTATCACGATATTTCTTGATTTTTTCCAGTTCTTTTTCTTCGACTCTGGCACTTCCTGGTACAGCAATGTCAATAAACTGTACACTTTGGCCCTTGACAACCGTGATATCTGGCTTGTTGTGTTCCAAAGGACGATCTGTCTGTATTTGAAAGTCCCACAAGATCTTCATCTTCTCGTTTTCGACTTTTTCCAATTTATGTTCCCATGACTTTTTGGATACAGCTACGTCATCTTTTTTACATAATGACCAGTGGATTAATTTAGCAACTCGGTCATGTCTAGCTTTATAATCAGTGTATGATTGTGCTGCACTCACATATTAAATGTAAAACAGTTTCAACTTTGTCATTGCAAAAGTTGGCAGTTTGGATTGTCAATCGATTTTTGTATCTTCGCTTTCATGGCTTTAGTTTGTAGTGCTTGTTCTTGAGCAGCATATTATTATTATTATTATTATTATTATTATTATTATTATTATTATTATTCACATAGTCAGGCAGATGTTCAGACTGGGTTTAGCATTTTTGTGTACCTATCAAGTCCTTACCAAGGACCTGGGATAGGCAGATTTGGATATTTGATGGGTGTTACAGATATTGTCATAGGAACGAAGCTGTTCCAAGTAAAGCTGCCTTCTGCAATTGACTGATGGCAAATTTGTCAATGCCAATGGTGTTCAAGTGGTGCTCCAGTTGTTTTGGGATTGCATCCAAGGCACCTATTACTATTGGTAGTACCCTTGCTTACCTTTGCCATAGTCATTCTATTTCTATTTGTAGGTGTTTGTATTTTGTTATCTTCTCCAGTTCTTTCGCTTATATCCTGCTGCATCCAGGCTCTGCCACATCCACTATCCAGATTTTTTTGTCTTTATTCTTCTTATTGTTAAAATGTATATGTTGTCCAAGTCCTAGAAACTCTGGACAGTTTATAAATAATTTAAAACACAAAAGCAAGACAATTAAAAACAGGAAACAAAAAAGTGAGAGATGGCAGGATATCAAACAGGTGGAAACAAAAACCAAACTAGGTTAAAAGAAGGTTTCACTCATCACCATCAAAGGCAAACAGCCAGGCCTTTAGGTCCCTTTGAAACACAAGCAGGACTTGGGCTTAAGAATGGTGTTCAGATCTCAAGGGGTTAGCCTCTTTCCAGACGACAGGAGCTGAGAAAGAGAAGGCACCCTTCTAGGATCCTGATAGATAGCATTGCTTAATTGAAGGCCAACTCTGCTAGATCCACCAAAATATGCTATGACTAACTTAATCAAGCCCAACTTGTTATGACAAACTTAATCAAGGCCAATTTAACAATGCCTTAAACAGATCCAATTTGGGAAAACTTTTGTTGTTGTTTTAAGTGGGAAGTCTTGACTAATGAAGAATCATAGTACCAACTTCTGAAGGATAGAAGTGTTCAAACAAATCTCAAACCTGCTAACACCAAGAATATAACACAAGATGGCAGGATCAGGCCAAAGATACTCTTGTTCAGCATTTTAAGTTGGTGGTTGAGCAGATGCAATCACTACCTTCACAAATATGGACAAGAGAGGAATGACTTCTTTTACTACCTGACAACTATTTCAAATCAGATCTCCAAATTTTGATCATAAACTATTGTCTAGCATAATAGTCCATGGAGAATTGCCACCTTGGTCTTGGATGGGGTGGCACTGCCCCAAACTGCCCTCCAAGAGCAGGTGGAAGCCATGGCCAGAAAGGTTGAACCAGGTCCTGGTGACTTCTTGCTTACATGAAATGATACACATCCATGGTGTGATGGATATGTTATCTGCCTTTAAAAATAATAAAGATGGGATACAAACAAAAACATGTATTTAGTTTTTCATTACTTTTTTCCAGAATATTTTTGATCCAATATTCTACTAAGCCCTCTTAACCTTACTGAGTTCTTAGCCAACCCAAAGTTATTCAATTTACACATAACATCTGTGGGCTTATGGTTTATCTGATTCATAGCAACCTGGTTTTATTGTTTATTTTCTATTTTAAATCATGAGAGTGTAAAGAGGAGCGATAGGTGGCATGTGGATGGCTGTATATTGCAGGTTGTAAAATAAAGGACGCCAAAGTGTTTGCAAAAAGGAACAGTTCCTGTCCTTTGCTCCTCTGCTTATGTTTTCAATAATGCTCGCTGCTATTTGGGGGAGGGGATTGCCTCTGCAGGGGTGGTGGTAGAGGCTGATGGCCAGGGGTCAACCATGGTGCTTCCTGTTGCAGATGGAATGGGACCCCAAACTCAGAGGTGGCTCTCAGGGGAGGAAAGTAAAAAAGAAAAACAAACAGAGTCATCTGGCACTGTTCACCCTCCCCTTCTTTCTCATATTAACCCCTTTTTTCTTGACATGAATAAAAAATAATATAGCTTGTAGGTAGAACTTCATTAGAAGCTGTAATTATGGAACTGCTGTGTAAAGCGCAGGTTTTCTAGGTTGATTTCAGCATTTTACATCAGAACAGTGCAAACAATGTTCTAACACCCTCTTCCATCACTCTGCTGAGCCTCCTCATTCCCTACTTGTACTTTAGTCTTCATCCAGATGTTTTTATTTGTTTGTTTGTTCCTAGAAGTGATGTCCTTGGGCTTCCTGGATTTTGGCAATACAGGCTGCTGAAGGGGGTTGCATCTTTCCTCCATGAATATGTACTCTCAATATTCATGCATGGGTGACTGTTGACTGAAGGCTTCACTAACATAAGAGAAGGAAGACTTGCAGAAACAAAAGCCTTTTTTTACAGTGAGAGGTCAAAGCCCCCCCCCCCCCAAATAATCATTAAGATCAGAAAGATTTTTCCCC
>JANHFM010002286.1:273365-288211 GCA_032468115.1 Grayia smithii
CCTTTTTACTGGTGATTTAAATCATGATTTAAATCGTGATTTAAATCGATTTGATTTAAATCAAATCCACCCTGCTTAATAGTATTTGCAAAGGGTTACTTACGTACAAAATCTAAAATAAAGCTGGTGTGTAAAGTCATACACACCAACTGCACTGAATTAGTAATGAGAAAAATCCCTGGTAGCTAAACACAAGAAGCCAGTTTATATCATAATTAAAATAACTGTTGAATAGCAGGCCATTTACATTATAAACATCTAACACAACTCTTATTAGTTGTCATTAAAAAGCATTAAGCAAATGATGCTTGGGGCATGTAAAATAAACCTCCATACCCAAATCTTCCAGAGATGTACCTATGACACTTTCTTTTAGTAACTCCCAAGTAAAGCATGACCAATGCCTTAACAGTAATAGATCATAACCCAAGATACATGGGTTGAAAATAACTTCTCTGGAATCCAATGTAAAATGTTATTTGATAATATAGTACAATATGGGGAATCTTTGGTTATGTTCAATTTTGTTTTTGAAGCCTAACTTTCCACTCTATCAGGGAACCTATGATGACTTGGATATTTTAGCACTGGAAGATATTTATAGCAATCCTAGCTGGGATACAGAAACCATCTCCCTCCTCTCAGCATTTACTTTTCAAACAGGAGCAGGACCACAACTAAAAATAACACTGTCCCAAATCATTCTCAAGCTAAATGATGTGCCAGAAACTTAATTTTGAAGATCCAATGTCACCCTGAAGTAAAGTGTCAACCATTGTATCAAATTAATACATCTAAAAGATGTATTGAGAACTACAGCACTCCTAAAATTTCCCCAACTAAAACATTAGGAGACTGTTAAAACTTGCTAAAGGGCTTTCAAACATAGTAAAGTCTGAAAGTATCTGGAAATAAGAACAAAAAAGTATACTAATTAACATCAGAATGAAAGATGATGTTAATGCTGATAATGGGTCATGATTTAATATACAGGCCTGGCTAGAGCTGGTGCAGAATGCAGCAATGTGCACAGTTCTGTGGGTCCCTAGGATGGCACATATAACAGTGCCGTTTCTTCCACGTCCAATTCAAGGTGCTGGGTATTACCTTTAAAGTAAAATAAGCAGGCATATATAAGAAATGAAGGAATTTGCTAAGCACATTGAGTTGTGCTTGAAACTGTAAGCCGTCCTGAGTCTCCGGAGAAGGGCGGGATATAAGTGGAAATTAAAAAAAAGAAAAAGTTCTATATGGCATGGGTCCAGGGTATCTGAGGAGCTGACTCACCTCAAAAGGACTAATGCACTGCATTTGTGTCAGTAGAAAAGGCCTACTACAAACCCCAAGAATTCCAGCGGATGGAGTCAAGGCCTTTTCTGCTGTAGCCCCAGCCTTGTGGAACACTTGACCAATGGAGGTGAGAAGTGCACCCACCCTTTTGGCCTTCTGGAAGGGCATTAAAACTTGGCATTGTTGGTTTGCTTGAGGCCCCAAAGGGGCTACTCACTGCTAGAGGTAGTTGACGACCACATCTTCCTAATGTCCATCCCTTGGTTCCTGTTTTTTTTATAGTTTTAACCTTTTTAATTTACATAGTTTTAAATTTTTAACTGTTTTTCTTTTTATGATCTGTAAGCCATCTAGAGTTGCCTTACTAGGGAGATAATGACATATAAATTTAACAAATAAATAAAATAAAAAAGCTGACAAATACCCAAAAACTAGACTGGAACTTTTATGAAATGATGTTTAACAAGTTAGTAAAGGCAGGTGGGAGATTCCCCTGTTAATAATAAGAGTTTCTATTCATTTATTAAAGAAATATATAAGAGCATTCAATTCAATAGCTTCGGACAAAGTACAATAACAAAAATAATTTAAAAAGATACCGGTAAAAAAAAACAATAGACATTCTGAAGAACCAAAAAAATATTCTAAAACATCACAGTACATAGGATCTGCCAGTCAGTCTAAGGCCTGTGGGAAAAGCCAAGTTTCAAGGGCCCTTTTATATACACTCAGCTAGAAGTTAGACCAGGGTTACCCAAACTAGTCAGTATCGATATCCCCAGGTCGATGGAACTATCCAAAAAGTCAATAGATGTCTGAGGATCAATAAGTGGTTGTTAAATAATAGATGGTTGATGGGGTTCAATTAATCTTTGAGGTCTCTGTAAAGCTGCATACCAGTTCCTAGTCCTGAAGGTGAAGTGGTTAGAAGCAACAGTTTTGATTTGTCAGTCAGCAGTGGAAACCGTCTTGAGTTGTCCCTGTTATGATGTTTTGGGGTTGAGGAACAATCTGAAACTTCACTGAGTTAATGAGCTGAAGAATTTGGGGTCCTGTGCTAGACAAAGGAAATACTAAAGAGCAGATGCTGTTATAAAGAACACACATTGCAGATCCTTAGCATGACACTACAAGTACAAGACTGGAATTTCCATCCCTAAGTGATGTAGTTGCAAAGCACAATGTCAGGTGATTGCATCACTTAGTGACAGCAATTCCTGCAGAACATTTTGCTCTTAACATTTGCATTGTTAAGAGAAGATGACAGGTTGTTAAGTAAACACCTTGCAACATCCTGCTGGCTTCCAACAACCAAAGTCAGTTGGAAGATTGGCAGGAAATTTTAAGTCCCAGGTGGCTCACAAGCAAGCCTGAAGGCAAGTAAGTGGCTGCTGCCAGGTGGGAAAGGATGCACAAGTATCAGGAAAGGCGTGGCTTAAGTATGGCAGGACTTGGGATAATTGCTGATAATGAGAGAGGAACTATTAGGGTGCATGAGTGGTGGGAGACACTGTGAGTATAGTGGGGTTTGGTATGGCAGCTGCCATGTTGGGGAGGATGGGCAAATGGCCAGGGAGGTCTGACGCAAGCTCAGAAAGGCCTGAGGAGTGTGCACAGACAGGGGAGACTTAACCAAGGAGCCTGTGACCTTCCCTGTTAGCTTCTCTATTGACTTTTGCTTGTGTGAAGCCAACAAGGAAGGTTGCAAATCGTAATCCAGTATTCACAGGATACTACAATGTTGCAAGTACAAGTTGGTTGGCAAGCATCAAGATCACTAACACAAAAACTTTGCAACAGATGGAAGTTTGAGAACCAGCTGCAGTCACCACTCTTTCAGTGCCAGCATAACTTTAGACAGTCGCTGAATGAGTGGTCATTAATTGAGGACTATCTGTATCATGCTGCAAAAGTCAGAGATGGAATGTTTATAAACAGCTATTCCAAACTTAGCAAATAAACCTGATATTATTAACCTTTGTGCCAGGGGTGTCAAACTCAACGCATCAGGGTTGTGTTTGACCTTGGGAGGGCCAGGTGTGGGGGGCATGGCCAGGGGGCATGGCCAGCTTGATGTCACTCCTGTTGGGGGAGCCTGTGGTGGCCCAGACACTCTGCCAGCAAAAATGGGCCCGAGTTCCGTTTTCACCTGTGACAGCCTCCTGCAAACCTCTGCCAGCGAAAATGGAGCTCAGGAGGGAAAATGGAACTCCGTTTTTGTTGGCAGAGGAACTGCGGGTTGGTCCTTTGCTGTTTCCAGGGCAGCTCCACAGGCCAGATCTAAGCACTCCGTGGGCTGCATCCAGCCCGCAGGCCTTGAGTTTGACACCCCTGCTTTATGCCATCAAAAGAAAAGGCTTTCTAAAATTTCTGTTTTTAAGTGAGCAAGAAGGAATACTATGCAACTGATAACAACATACAGACAGATTTTGACTTATGACCATAACTGAACCCTTACTATGATTGTAAGTTGTCCCAATGATTGTAAGTTGTCCCAATCCTAAGTGGGTTACTATGTGACCATGCCTGTTTTTACTACCTTTTTTGTGACAGTCACAATGAACCCATTTTAGGCAGAGTGTTTTTTGCTTGAAACCGGAAGTAAACCCATTTCCAGCAATAAATAAAATAAATAAATAAATTGCAGTCATGTGATCCTGGGATGCTGCAAATGCTTGTAAATGTGGATTGATTGCCAAGTGCCCAAAATGCGATCATGTCACTGCTGGAGAGTATATTTGTGGCTGTCAGAGCTTTGAATCCAGGTCGTAAGTAGTAATGAGGAGGTCTGGCATAATTTTGGATGCTAAGATAATTCTCAACTTATGGTTGGTTGTTCATTCAAAGTTATGACGGCCTTGGAAAAGGTCCAATACAGCCTACAAACCCTTCTGGGACTCATAAAATATTGTTTCCCCCCATGATCATATTACCAATTTTTTGGACACTTAGCAACCAGCTTGCATTTATGAATGCACATGACTGTAGTCACATGACTGTAATTTGTGACTTTTTTGCCAGTTTCTGGCAAACAAAATGAATTTGCTTAATGACTGATTCACTATAGAAATGGTAAGAAAATATATAAATCAGGTGCTTGACTTACAATGACAATAACATACAATTGAAATTCCAGTCCCAATTGTGGTTTTAAGTCAAGGACTACCCATAAGTAGTAAATTTAAATTTTAAATTAGACAAAACTAGAAAGATAAATATTAGAGGTTATATTTAATGTCTAAAACAACAAAGTTCTGTCTGCATAGCAGCAATCAGTTGTAAAATATCTATGTTAACTCTAAAAAACAAACTGCCAACTTTTATGCATCTCATTAAGGAATTTTTTTTCAGTGAAAGCTTCTGGTAAATAAATCTATTAGATCAAAAACCACTACATATTACATTATTTAAATTTACATCTAAATTAACAGGAACATGCATATTCTAATCAAGATGCAATTACTTTCAGTAGTTTTACGTATCAGTGTACATAATACATGGATTGACTCTAAGATGGCTTCTCCTTAGAACTTTGAAAAACATCCTAAACCTATAGATTTTCTTAAAGAACAAACAATTCCATTCACTATATGAAAATTTGAGGAAATGAACATTAACTTCTGCCACTAATAAAAGTAAAGTCTTTCCTCAGTCAGCTCTTTCAAAAAAGAAATCTATCTCAATGAAAATTATATATGAATATGGTTATTTGCCATTCTACATACTGTTCTTCAATGTTAATGTCTAGCTGTGAATTTAAGTGAGAATAGCTAAGATGATGCTCAAGGAGTATTTATATTTAAAAACACTATGCATAAAGCAGTTTTTGACCTAGTCTATATAAATGTCCTACAATAAGGTTATATGATACTTCGGATTCAAAAGCAAAAAATCCTTAAGAGCATGTATGGACACAAACATAGCTCTCTGTGTGTACTATGTAACTCTGTGAATCAAAGATGTCTTTTCTTGGGTTTAACTGCAATCAATCTGCATGTAATCATAAGAAAAGGCATGGCTGTTTTAAGGAGCTACAGATAGGTGTTATATTCATGCCCTAAACCCGTGATGGTGAACCTATGGCATGTGTGCCACAGGTGGCATGTGGAGCCATATCTGTGGGCACATGAGTGTTGCCCTAGCTCAGCTGCAGTGTGAATGCGTGCGCTGGACAGCTGATTTTAGGGGCTTCCGGGGCCACCAGATATCGGCAAACAGGCTGTTTCTGGCCTCTGGAGGGGGGGGGAGGCCATTTTTGCCCTCCCCAAGCTCCTAGAAAGGCTCTAGAGCCTGGGGAGGGCGAAAAACAGGCCTATCAGACCCACCGTGCCATCGCATGCCAAAAGCGGGGGAAGCACGGGGGGTTGTGTGTGCATGCACGGGGAGGTGCACTGAATTATGGGTGTGGGCACACGAGTGCGACCCCCCGCACTCCCCCCTGCTTTTGGCACGCGATGGCAAAAAGGTTAGCCATCACCGCCCTTAACAAATTCAGAAGCCCCTTTTTGCCTTTGAATTGGAAGAGCTGCACAGTCCTACAATGTTTACTTTCATATTCAGGTGAAAGTCCCCAGCACCAGTAGCATTATGATAAACTGCAGCAGTGACTAGCAAATGATACCACCAACCTACACTTGTAATTTGTTGGAATATTTTGCTAAATTAAAGTATACAAAGCAAAACACAATGAATAATTCTAATAGGTTTGATTCAATTGAATTCCTTTTAGGAATCTGAAGTATCTATATAGAGATTTCTGCATCCTCAGCATTAACAGAGATATGTAGTAAAGCTGTATTCTCCAGCTTTCATTCAAAACTCATGATTTAATCTTACAGAATGGTTAAAGAATCTGCCTAAGTCACAATATTTTTTTTAAAAAATGGGGTTTTTCATAAACCAATGATCTATTTCCAGACATGAAAACTTTTAGAACTCTCAAAGAACAGCCATTGAAGTCCAGCACCAAAATAAAACAAAAACTGTTTCACACATTTCTAGATTTCCAGAAATCACTACCACCTCTTTCATAGAGGAATTTCTTTCATCCAAACATCAGAAACTGACAGTAGGGCAACAGTCATTAATCTGTATAGATGGATCAACTAGATGTTCATTTGGGACATAGAGGAGCAGTTAAATATATGTAACAAATATGAACAAAGAAATCAGGCACAAAGGATGATATATATTTAAGAAACAAGTCTGAACAAGCAGTATCAACACTAGGGGGTGTGGGAGAAATAGAAAACCTTGGATAATGTTGAGGTCACTCCCAGGAATGAATGTGGCATTGGTTAGGTAAAGTGGTATAAAGCCATACTCCACTAAAAACATGAAAGGAGTATGCAGTATTGATGTTAGCAGAAGGACCAAAGGGTGCTTGCTACTAATCACCGTGCTACAGTTAGCATAATGTATTGAAAACATTTTTGCTTTCCTTTTCAAAAGGCCAGGGCTATTTGAATAAGCACTGCCCACTGTGCAGCTAGAATGACAGCTAACCCTTTTTTTTCCTTATGGAAGGCACAGATTGCAAAATATCAACCCAATAAAGAAGTAAAAAGAAAATTCAGGAAGTCAGCAGCTACATTACTAAGAAACAAAGATTATTCCAGAATGGATTGTAGTCTGAAAAACAGGTGAAAGGTGGATAATCCTACATTCAAAACTGAAAAGTATAATAAGACAGAGAAGAGGAACAAAGGATGCCTAGAGAAGATATTTGGGATGCGGTTACCTCATAAAATAAACTTCCTCAATCTAACAACCCAAAACTCACATCATCTTTTGCCCTTATCGGCACTGGAAGAATAATTTCTAGGGTGGGGTGGGGAAGGGAACAGACATTTCTACAGGCGCGCCTTCATCGCCACAGGAAAGAAGAAAAAAAAAACACGAAAGAAAGCCCAAACGGAAGAGAAAATACAAATATTACATAGGAAAAGCACAAAAGAGGCTCTCTGGAGGAAAGTCGGAGCATTAAAAAAGAAAAAAGAAAAGCCGAGGGCGCAGTACTTGGCACTCCCAACTCCCGCTCACCGATGGTGGAGATGAACGTGGTGTTAAAAGCATCGTCGGAGAACCGGAAAAGCACGCAGGTCTTGCCAACGCCCGAGTCGCCGATCAGCAGCAGCTTGAAGAGCAGGTCGTAGGTTTTCTTCGCCATGGGGGCCCCCCCGCGCCGCGCGCCACTTCCTCGCCAGGCTCTGCCTCAGCAGGCGCCGCCGCCGCCTTGGGCCCTCCGAGACCCCTCCGTACTACAACGCACAAGGCCGGGCTCCGCGGCGGTGGCGAAGGAGGAGGCGGCAAGCGGAGGGAGGGAAGGGGAGGCACAAAATGGCTGCCTTGGTGACAGCGGGCCGGGCCGGGCAGGCAGCAGCTGTAGGGACTCGGCTCCCAGGCAGAACTACCTCACGGGTGAACAACGACGGCGGCGCTCGACTTCATGCCCCTCGGTTCCCTCCTCAAGCGAGCGCTTCTCGGTTTCCTTAGTCAGTCAAGCTCCGGACGGGAGCAGGCCGTAGGCACGCACAGCCGGGCCAAGGGACGGGTGGGGCGGGGTTACGCTCACGCAAAGGATGAGGAAGGGCGCGGGAGCGCGCACGCTGATTTGGCGGCCGCTCCCTTTCTTGCAGACAAGAAGTTGCTCCCTGACGTCAAAGGATGTGAACGGACCGAGGGCCAACCCTTCCGCATGCGCAGCTGAATTGGCGAGTTGCTACACACCATAGGAGGCCGTTCTACGCCTGCGCGAGTCGGACTGCTGCTCCACGCACGAAGGTGCGACGTCTCCAATCGTCGTAGAGCGACGTGACGCAAACGCCCAGGGAAACTCGCGGAGCTTAGAAAAAAAGGACGGGTTTTTTTTTTGTGTGTCAGTTGTTGTCGTTGTTGCGCTCCCGAAATGAAGGTTTCGAGGAAGGCGGGATTTGGACTCTTGTAACTCTTTCCTCGTCCGTGATTGGTGGAAGAGTGGATCGGAAAGGCGGGGTCATAGCGTTGAATGGGAGCGAACCGTATGGAGTGTGCGCAGAGAGCACGATTGTGACATGTGCCATCCATGCCCTGCCCTTCCCCTTCCCCCCCCCCCTTCTTTGGCTCAGGTAGTGCTTAGAATTTGAGAAGACTCTTAACCTGACCTGAGTTTAAGGAATGACTTGCATTTTCCCTCAGTAGGTTTCCATTTTAGTCTGCCTGGGCTTGCTCCTCCTGCAAAGGCACATGCTATTCAAGTTTACTTATTTCATGTTTATATTGACCACCCCAAACTATATGCGCTCTGGAGCATACAGTACTTAAAAGTGTAAAAGTCTGTACAGATTCTCAGTCATCCAGGTCATGGTTGTCCCAAAGGTGTTTTTTTCAGGAGGCAACTGGACTTTCTCATTTTACTTTTGAAGACGTTTGACTTCTCATCCAAGAAACGTCTTCAGCTCTGACTGGATAGTGGGGAATGGAAGGATTTATAAAGGATGCAAAATGACCAGCTGTCTGCAAGGAATATAAATCCTTCCATTCCCCACTATCGTGTCAGACCTGAAGAAGCTTCTTGGATGAGAAGCGAAATGTCTTCAAAAGAAAAACAAGAAAGCCAAGTTGCCTCCTGAAAAAGCACCTTTGGGACTTCAAAGTATAATATGTTAAAGCAACTGAAAAAGTAGTTCTCAGCAATTATAGACTTCCAACAAAGATACAGGCCAGAGTCTTCAAGTAAGTAGTATTACTTTCACTTCCCTCTTGAAACCCAAAAACTTTGGAGCCGCCCATATTTCCTGGTATTAATGTTGCATGAGGTAGGGGCTGTCGCATAGAAAGTCTGTGGCCTGGTTCATATTCCACGAACTTCACAAAGAGTGGGAGGAAAGAAAAAAAAACCAACATGCTCTCCTTTGATAGTGTAAACAGACTGGATTTTGGTGAAGCAATCTGGGTTATCAGTAATTTTGCCCTTGTGTTCTATACAACGACAGTTTCTGGGTCATCTTCCAAGGCATCCTCTTATGCAGCATGTAACTATATTCTAATCTGGTGGTGATCAAGGCAAGAATAACTTGCTATGTCATTCTGGTCAAAGTATGATAGTAATTGATTCACTGGATGTAGCTGGACAATGTCCATCCACTCACTTGTCTGAAGCTTTCATCTGATTTCCTGGAAGAACCAAGAGTCCAGGAGGACCTCAGGTTACAAACCAACTCTTTCATGTGAAGAATGAGCCTGCTCCACAATATCACTGGGTCAGTTATTGTTAAATTGCTGAATTGTTTACTGACAAAAAAATAGCTCTTTCTTGGAAGGATTTAATCTGAGATTGTTTTGCCCCACCCAAAGCTTTACAACCTTCCAATACTGGTTCAGAACCTCCATGGCATGACTGGTTCAGTTGGAGTAGTGATGTACTATTGATATAATATGCCCAGAGGTGGGCTGCTGCTGGTTTGGACTGGTTTGCCCGAACCAGTGGTTCTGATTCTGCGCGATTCAGAAAACCATCAAATTGGACCACTGGTTGGTCTCGCCCCTGCCTGTTTTTCGAGCTGTTTTTCAGGCCAAAATTGGCCTGAAAACGCCCCAGAAAATAGGCCGTTTTTGGGGGGCGTTTTCAGGGCGTTTTCCAGCAAAAATCAGTGTGAAAAAATGCCCTGAAAACGGCTTGAAAAATGCCCCAAAACAAGCCGTATTTCAGGCTGTTTTTTTAGGCCGTTTTTGGACCAAAAAAGGCCTGAAAACAGTCCAAAAAAGCTGGCTACGAGAGGAAGAGAAGCCTGGTGAGCCGGACCCAAACATGTCCCAGATCCCCTCATCCCAGAAGCAGCAACCTTGCACTCTTCCCTTCTCTGCTAGCCCACTTCTTCACACATGATCGCCCAGCAATGGAGATGGAGAGGGAGAAAGTGGCACCATTTCTGGGTGCTCCTGTTTCTGTGTGGCACTCCCCTCAATGCTAGTGGCTGCCGCTTCCCCCTTTTCCCTCTCCATCTCCACTGCTGGGCAATCCTGTGCAAAGAAGGGGACTATCAAAGAGCGGAGAGTGCAAGGTTGCTGCTTCTGGGACAAGGGGACCCGGGAAGCATCTGGGTCCAGCTTACCCAGCTTCTCTTCCTCTCACAGCCAGCATTCCCAGTCTAGCTTGATGCAGTCTCTCTCTCTCACAGACACATGTGTGCGCGTGCACACACACACAAAACAGGTTGGATCTTTCTTTCCTCACACACACCCCCCAGAGATCCCTGGATTCCCTCCCCAAGCCTACCTGTCCCATACAGGTGCCACCCACACAAGTGACGTAGAGTTGGCTATGCCCACTCAGTCACATGACCCAGCCAGCCATGCCCACCCAGCCAGTCATTAGGGCAGAGAACCAATTGTTAAAAAATTTGGAGCCCACCACTGCACATGCCTCTTGGTGATCCCTTACCCTGAATCAACAGATGATGTTCCCAGGGGTTTCAGGTGGATGTTAAATAAGGTTAATGATCAGGTACTCCTAAGAGTAAGACAAGATCATTTCAGTGTGGTTGTACAATAATTTGTCTAGTCCCACTATGGGAACTGACCTGCTGTAAAGGTAAAGGTTTCTTTCCCCTGTCCAGTTGTGTCCTACGGGGCAGTGCTCATCTTTTAGCTGAGAGAGTCAGCATTGTCCAAAGGCATTTCCATGGTCACGTGACCAGCATAACTTAATGCAGAGGCACACAGAATGCAGTTGGCTTCCCACCAAAGTGCTACCTATTTATCTACCCACATTTGCATGCTTTCGAACTGCTAGGTGGGCAGGAGTTGGGGCAAGGACAGGACCTCACCCTGTTGCGCAATGGTCAGGTCTTGAACCGGGGCTGTCAGCTTTCCAGCTGGCAAGCTCAGTAGGAATGTTAACCGCTGAGCCATTGTACTTCTTGACATAGTGAAAGGTTACTTAGCTGTATAGTATGTTGAGGACATACATTGAAGGTCTGTCTAATCTGGCTACTCGGTTTAAAGGGTTTTCTGTGGAGTGTGATCTGTCTGATTTATCCATTGCTTCAGTAACAAGACATAAAATAATAATACAGTTACATTAATCACAAATATCAAGAATTGATGCTACTGGCTCCATGGTCAATCTCCAAAGGCTTTCCAGAAGAATCAGATTTTTATAAGCTATTTGAAGACTATGAGAGCAGGATCCATCCTCGCCTCAGGGGGCAGACAAGATGGCACACAGAATAACCACCACAGAGCCCCTCTTGATGAGTGAGAATGATAGGAGCAGGAGAGGGGACTTCTTTGCGTAACTCTTTTCAGTAAGTAGTTCTTTTGATTAATATTTCTAGTTCTTTGAAGTAACAAGCAAATTCCCCAAGTGGAATGTGGATTCTGATAAGAACCAGTTCAGACCGGCCAAAGATGAGAATTGCCCAAATATTTGAACTTTAGTAACCTGAAAACTAATTCTATTGTGAGAACCACACCTACTGAACATACAACTAGGCATTGACAAGATCATCCTAAGAATGTTAAGGGATGCTATCAAATGTTAGACGTTACATAGGCTACATCACAGATGAATCCAATGATGCTGATCAATGAAAGAACACATTCCAAACTCAATATGTTTGAACTATATATAAAGTGATTCCCAACCTTTCCACAGGGCTTTTCACCTTGTATCTGTGGGAGACCTTTCCTTATTTATGCACAAGTAAGAGATATTAATCTCTCCTATTTTGGGTAAAGGAACACTAAGCTAAGAACCTTGCCATCATTTACAGCTTACAGGGATCCTTACCAAGCATTCTCTTAGATGGGCATTTATTTTTGTTTCTCCAGCAGCTCATTGGGTGCCTCCTCACAATTTCTTTTAATTATTTGTTGAATTTATTTGTTGCCCATCTTGTAGCAAAGGACTCTGGGTGGCAAGAAGGGAGGGGAGCATATTGTCCTGTTAATTCAATAATAGTATTGGGAGACATGCTGCCAAGTCCAGAGATAATGTTGAAGCTTCAAGAGTAATAAACCCTGATGGTCTCCATCGCTGCAGGTTTTCAAGAAAAGACTGAACAACCATTTGTCTGAGATGTTATGAAGACTCCTGCCTTAGGCAGAGGGTTAGTCTAAAAGATCTTCACATTTTCTTCAACCCTATGCTGCTGCTTTTGTGTTGAGCATCGAGGCACTTCTGAGTTGGGAGGATTAGCCAGTGACATCAGTATAGTCCTGGAGATGACTAAGTGGAGGCTTCTTTCATATCCCCATTAATGTGCCCACTGAAGTGGTATCTTCAGTGGTATCTATCTATCTACCCATGATTACTCACTTTTGAACTGCTCGGTCAGCAGAAGTTGGGATCACAAGACCTCACCCTGTCATGCAGCAGCACTCAGATTATTGAACACGGGCTTGCTGATAATCAACCTAGAGTCCTAACCATGTGACTCACCGTGTCCCTCCAACTCTATAATTCTATGAGTCTATGCTTCTATGATATTCCTCCAAGAATTTTTCTAACACCCCCCCCCTCTAAAAAGTCATATTAATTAGTGCCCATTGCCATGTTTTGTCCATGGATTAATTATATACTCTTTAAAAGAAATTCTTTTTGTCAGTTCCAAATCTCCTAATTAGCTTAATTGATTTACCTTTGTTTCTAATATTTTGAGAGGAGAAAAAAATCCTTTTGATTTTGCTTGTTATGTTATATACCTTGCTTATGTTTGCTGAAGTTGCCTTTTTCTAAGGTTACAGGTTAGGAAGTCCCCAACATTATGACCTTTTCTAGTAAAGTAATTCTTTTGGCTGCCTTATTCTATCCTGTTCCTAGTTCTGTTCCATCCTTTTTAAAAAGTGACTACCAAAGCTATGTACAGCACTCTAGATGCAGATTAGATTTCAGTTAGGGCTTTATAATTTTGGTAGTCTTTCCAAATATTCCAAATATTTCCAAATATTCTTTGGTATGTCATTTGCCTTTTTACAGCTACTCCACATTTACTCAGCTGTGTATCATGACCTGTATAAAAATATACACCCACCCACACTGAGAGAATGACCAAATTCTAATAAAGTATGTCATAAATATTTATTTCCATGTGTTTATTTATTAACTTTATATACTGTCCAATTCCCAATCACTCTAAATAGTTCACAAATTAAAAATTAAAAATACTTTGTTTATGAAATATGATTTCAGCAACATTGATTTTGTATTTGTATGCTGCTTTAAGTATATGTTTTTATGAAGGAGTACAAAAACTCTGCTAGATTTTCAGGGTGCAGATTCCTTCCACTATGTATTCATAAAGACTAGTTTCACACAATGAAAAATAAAACAAACCAATTTTGGCCTCTTGTTGGTGATATGCACTGATACTTTTCTTCTCTCGCAGTTATAGAAGAAATAGCCATCCACAAGGCCTTTAGATGTTGGCTAGTGGCCACATTAATCAAACCTGGGTTTCAGCCAATGGCTTCAATTACTTTCATCCAGTTTTTTTCTGTTGTTTCTTGAACAGAAAATTGCAAAGTAGAACATTTCCAGGAAATTAATACATTTTGTTCTTTAATGAGTCTGTTGCCAAAAAGCCGTAGCACTTTTGCAGTACAACTCTGCGAGTGTATGAGAAGCTCCTGGATTTTGTTCTGTCTTCTTGATTTTGAGCATGAACTCTGTATAAACAGATTAACATTTTTGCTTGAGTAAATTAAAAAGTTGAAATGCCTTTTGACAGCAAATGCAATTTTAAAAGGGGAAAATTTACATTCCTCTATTTCAGAGTCGCATTTAATCTGTTATATGCAATGGTATTTATGAATGTTTTCTAGCCATTTTAGGACCCACTTTAGAGCATAACGGCAGGGAAATATTTAAATAAATAAAATAAAACAATATGTACCATAATAGCACTCTATTGTTCCTGGGAAGTAGTTTCTTACACATTTTTTAAATTACAAGAAAGCCGTTTTTAAAAACACTGAAAATATGCATGCTTACCTTGACATATATCTTCACTTCTAATTTTCTTTGAGAAACTCTTTTTTTCCATCTTTGTTGTATGTATGGATGCATATGCTGTTTCAGTTACAACTACACTTGTATCTCGTAGATTGCCCCATTCCATAAAAGTGCTGTGTTTATGTTTGTATTTTTCATCACAAACATTATATCACATTAATGTCTCAATTAATGCCATTTTGTCTTCTTCAGAATTATATTTTTTATTCAAAGAAGGAAAAATAATATGTGAAACCACAAACAACAAGTCCAGTTGCCAATGGGCTGGCATTAGTTATCTCATGCCAGGTTTTTTGCAGTCAATCAAGGGGTGGGAACTAGCTTGCTTTCAACAAACCAGTTTTATTTTATTTATTTATTTTATTTTATTTTAATTTCTATGCCGCCGTTCTCCCGAAGGACTCGGAGCGGCTTACAATAAAACAGAAATATAAAAAACTTATAAGACATAAAGTACATAGAGACCAAACAAACAACACCTACAAACAAAGCACTAACATTAAAATTTACGATTAAAAAGGGGCAATAATAATAAGTTAAAACCATTTTAAATATAGTTATA
>JANHFM010002286.1:288311-298487 GCA_032468115.1 Grayia smithii
TTAGGCGACCCCTGTGAAAGGGTCATTTGACCCCCCAAAGGGGTCCTGACCCACAGGTTGAGAACCACTGCTTTAGATTGTGGCATCAATGGCAGTGTTGCAGCAGGGACGAGTTCTCTTTTTCACACATACATCCTTCCCATTCATCAGAAGAAATTTCTGTACCCCTCAATGACTCTGCTGTCAATTATTAATTTATATGTTTCTTTGAGGTGTGGTTTGAATAAGCCACAATTTATTGGGATCACAAACTATGTTAGGTCATAAATCAAAGTTTACAAATTACAATGGTGGGTTTTGTATAGCTCATCAAATTAAAACTGAACACACCATAAGCTAGCATAATATGACCTCTGAACAGAATGAATCCTTAATAAGAAACTGGAAAATTAACTTACAGTATTTGACAGATATTCTGCAAAAATATTTCTCTGATTATATAGTACCTCATTAGCATTTATTTCTTAAAGATTGTTCCCAGGAATCCCTGTGTAGTTGACTTCCCAAGTGCCGGTTCTTACCCTGACCCACGCAATGCCATAAACAAGGCCACTCACATCTTACTCTGACATTACAATTGTGTCCACTACGAAGATGGATTCTGTTTGTATAACGTTGGGCGTATTCAGCAGCCTCTCCATGACTCAGCCTCTGCTCTGTCTCTGATTCCTTCATTAAACAGAAGAGTCAGCAGCCCCGGATAATTTCCTCACCCTTGAATGACTTTTAGCAACTGCTCATGGGAAGACCCAGCCCAGTAGAAATATTCTGCAAAGGAACAACTCTGTACATCTACTGTCTCCGAGCCACAAAGTCAACCTTCATTTGGCCCCAAGACTTGGGACCATGTTTTCTTCAGTTCAGTTTCTGTTATAAAACATTTGAAAATCTGCAAAGATGACTAGAGCCACAGAAATGTTGATGTTCTCTTTTCTGGTGGATGACTAATCCTGGGAAATTGTGCTGAGCAGGCAAAACTATAATCACTAGTGAGCCAATTCCAATTGCGATAAAAAACACACCAGATCATATTTCAAAGAATTCTGTCTCATGAAAAGTTCCATGCCTCTCAGAAAGTGCTATTTAAAGGGAATCTTTATAAATGCTTCAATCTTGTTTGCACATTTTGGCGAAAAGAGACAAAGTTCCCTCAAGAACACAGTTTTCTGACTTTGTACCAGCTGCCTAGATTGCCTAGCTTTTAATGCTGCAATGTTTCAAGGACGGATTCAATTGGTGCCTTTTTACTGGATAAAATGTTTTCAAAATAGTCTACCGCAAAGTGCTTTTAAACCTGGGTAAATTATACAAAATTGGGTAAAAGAGGGGTTTTTTTGGGTAATGACACAGGAACTCATTACCCAATCGCAACAGGGACTTTTAAATTGACTTAAAGTGTATTACCCACATTAGGTAAAAAGACTTTATGATCAGGAGTTTTGGATAATGTTAATATCACTTTATAATGCTTTGGTAAGGCCGCACTTGGAATACTGCATCCAGTTTTGGTCGCCATGATGTAAAAAAGATGTTGAGACTCTAGAAAGAGTGCAGAGAAGAGCAACAAAGATTAGGGGACTGGAGGCTAAAAACATATAAAGAATGGTTGCTGGAACTGAGTATGTCTAGTTTAAGGAAAAGAAAGTTTAGGGGTGACATTATAGCATTGTCCCAATATCTTAGGGTTTGCCACAAAGAAGAGGGAGTCAAGCTATTCTTGAAGGCAAACTGGATATATTTATCCAAACCTCTAATAGCAGTATTAGAGTTCCAGTATCTGCCACAAAGAAGCGGGAGTCAAGCTATTCTCCAAAACACCTGAAGGCAGGACAAGAAGTAATGGATGGAATGTGATCAAGGAGATAAACAACCTAGAACTAAGGATAAATTTCCTGACAATTAAACAATTAATCAGTGGAACAACTAGCTTTCTGAAGTTGTGAATGCTCCAACACTGGAGGTTTTTAAGAGGAGATTGGACAACTATTTGTCTGAAATGGTATACCTTTTGCAACCTTCTGACAAGCAAAGTCAATGGGGAAACCTGACTCATTAGTAACTGTGTTACTAATTTAACAACTGTAGTGATTCACTTAACAAATGTGGAAAGAAAAGTTGTAAAAACTTGCTTAACAAATTTCTCAGTTAGCAACATAAATTTTGGCCTCAATTGTGGCTGTAAGTTGAGGACTATCTGTACTTAAATTTATTTATTTATTTATTTATTTATTTATTTATTTATTTATATTTTTATTTATATTTTTATTTATTTATATTTTTATTTATTTATATTTTTATTTATTTATTTATATTTATATTTATTTATTTATTTATTTATTTATTTGATGCCCATCTCCTGAAGGACTCGGAGCAGCTCACAAAATTAAAAGAGGAAAGAACAATCAATAATAAAAAAAATAAAAATTAATATTAAAACCAATTTAAAATAAATAGAATTAGAATTAAAAACCTGATCAGGTCATGGTGGAAGGAGCGGAGGTTAGGGGCGGTCCGGAGGTTGGTGGGTAACTCATTCCAGCGGTTCGGTGTACCCACAGAGAACGCCCTCGCCCTGGGCGCCACCAACCGACATTGTCTGGTCGATGGCACTCTGAGGAGGGCAGCCCTGTGTGAGTGCACGGGGTGGTGGGATGAAGGCAGGAGGTGGTCCTGCAAGTACCCCGGGCCGATGCCATGTAAGGCTTTATAGGTAAGTACCAGCACCTTGAAGTGGATCCAGAGGACCACCGGTAACTAGTGCAGCTCACGCAGGAGAGGTGTTACATGGGAATAACGGGAAGCTACCATCACTACCCGTGCGGCTGCATTCTGCACCAGCTGGAGCCTCCAGGTGCACCTCAAGGGCAGCCCCATGTAAAGGGCATTGCAGTAATCTAACCAAGAAGAGATCAGGGCCTAAGTGACTGTGCGGAGGGCATCCCGGTCTAGGAAAGGGCGCAACTGGCACACCAGGCGAACCTGGGCAAAAGCCCCCCTGGTCACGGCCATCAAATGATCTTCTAAAGACAGCCGTGAATCCAGGAAGATGCCTAAGTTGCGAACCCTTTCAGAGGGAGCAAGTGACTCCCCTGCCATCAAGAATGATGGGGCCTCTAGACTCTGTGCTTCTCCTATTTCCTTTTTCCAACAGTACTTCCTGTATTGTTTTTTTGCCCCAGATATTTAATATTCACTGAATTACATGGGTTTTAGGGATATTTGTTTTTCTTTTGATGTTTCTACATTAGACTTTCTTATGTATGATAATAACTCCCCTGTTGATTCTTTGAATCTCACTTTGTCTATATGAATGATGAAAGGACATGCTGCTTCATTGGTATATGTATGTTAGAGGCTGATTCTTGTGTTTGGAGAACTCCAGTGACATAGTTTTGGTCTTCATCTCTGCCACTTGAGTAATATCATCTTATTCCTCCCTGCTTCAGCTTTTTCCAGGCCACGGAGTCTGCTGAGCACACGTGAGAAGTTGGCCCAGCTCCGGAACAGGAGGAAGAGACCCTGGGATGACAAATTTGATGAGTTGGTGCGGGATATACGGGCACATTTCAGAGAGAGAGAAAAACTATTTCAAGGACTATGGGAAGAAGAGAAAGCCCAACGGGAGAAGGATCGGCAGCTTTGGGTAGCTGAGATGGCTTGGATTCGGCAAATGTGGACCAAGAGCCAGAAGGAGAAGGAAGCAGGAGAAGAAGACAAGGGGACAAATGGGTCTGGACATGTAAAGGAAGAGAATCGAAATAGAGATGTCTGCAAAGACTCTGAAGAGGGATCTTGTATAGAGGGCAGGGTTCAGGAGCCCCTGCTGTTAAAGGTTTCCCATGCTTTATAGTAGCTGTTCATATCTCACTAGCTTAAATCTCTTCCTCTGGAGGATTTTTTTGAAGGGGGAGGGACTACTTATCCCACCTTTATTATTTTTAAAAATAACTCAAGGCAGTGAATCTATATAATACTCTTTCTTCTTCCTACTCTCCCCACAACAAACCTGTGAGATGAATTGGGCTGAGAAAGAGTAATTGAGCCAAAATCACTCAACTGATTTTCATGCCTAAGGTGGGATGGTAACTAATGATCTCCTGCTGATTGGCCCTAAATCATTCAGCTAGCTTTCATACCTAAGGCAGGACTAGAACTCACAGTCTCCCAGTTTCTAGCTTAGTGGTTTAACCACTAGACAAAGCTATCTTTTTTTTTTTGTAAAAGTTTTTATTTTTCCATATCCATAAACATAACATAAATGTACAATTTCTCATTTAACTTTCAAATTTTCTTTTAAATCTTATCATCTTAAATCCAATAAACATGTTTGAGAGTGTTCTTCTACCATTTCATGTTTAAATTAACAACAATACTTCCTTTCCTCCCACTCCTCTCTACTTTCTTCTTCCCTTCTCTCCTTTCTCTTCACTAAATCCCCGGCCTTTCCCCTACTCCTCCTTTCTTCCTCCCTTCTACCTTCCCTCCAACTCCTAATCTCCCTCCTTTACTTCCTCTCCTTCTCTCCTTTTTCTTTCTCTCTTCCCTCTCTTCTCTTCCCTCTCTCCCTTTCTCTATTGTTGTATTTATTTCACATTTCAATTGGCATCTGAGCAATCTCAATTTTAATTCTTTTTTCTTCACTCGAATTGCTTTTCCCATTTCATTAAGTTCACATTTATAGATGTACATTTATCTCATAACACTTGTTCTTTCTTCTCTTCTTATTTTATGACCAGAACACTTACTGGATCCCCTCTTATAATCTTTTATATCCAATATAATATATTCATTTATTACAAATTCGTATTTTGCCAAATGTGCTTCTTTTATCATCCATATCTCTATTCGCCCTTTATTTCTTAATTCTCTCCTCTTATTTCAGTTAAAATTTCTTACCCTATTTATCCAATTATCTTTTAAAGCATTTATCCATTTTATACATTTCAGTTTCAGTTTTCAAAAATTCATTTTTCCAAAAGTTTTCATCCCTTTGTTATTATCCACTATAGTATAAAATATAAATTTATTACTAATTTATTTTTTATAATGTATACTTTTTCTATCAACACACTTACCCTTTTCAGTATAAACAATTTATATCATATTCTTAATCTAGTACAAACTTATTTTTTCTTTGAACTTCATTTTTACTTTACCTTCTACCTTCTCTCAATCCCTTCCTCCTATCTATATATTTTTTCCCTTTTAACACTTTTCCCTTATCCACCAGATAACAATGTTTCTTTTCTTTTTTTCCCCTCCTGCTTAAATCCATGTTTCAAATTTAGTCCAGATAGGAAGATTTATTTGGGCGTTAACTTAACTTCCTCTTTATCCCCTTTATCCCACCGCCATTTTAATCCATTCAAATGCCAATTAGCTGCTCGTTATCTCGTTTGGAAAAACTTTTCTCCTCCAAATTTTACAGTTCTTTTTACCTGTTAATTGGCTAATCACTCCAGTCCAGTGTTCCATTCAATTTCATTCTGCTTTTTTCATTTTTTAGGTGGGAGTTTCGGTTTTGAGACAGCTCACACTGGCTGTCTTTCTAGCTGTCAGGTCGGAGACTTTTCACAGGCTTTCCAGGGGGAGTTGCTTGCTCCCCTCTTTCCCTGCTGTTCCTCCTTTCTTCACTGCTTCCACAAAGCAGCTATGGTCTCAGGGACCCCCCAAAACTAGAATATCGGCTTCCCTTCAGAGCCCCGAAGTTCAGCGCATGTCACCTTCACTAGCCACGCCCCCTCTGTAGTCCAAAGGATTTAGAGGCCACAAGATATCTAGTCATGTCTGACCACATTAACCAGTTATTGCCTTAAAATAAAATGTGAGGATGCATCTTTTGGTGGTGGTGGAGCTTCCAATGGTTCCTATCTCAAGTAACCACATCAATAGATGTGAAGAACTGAAGAAGCTGGAAGAGAAGCAAAATGTTTTCCAGGAAAAAAACAAGAAAGTTCAGTTGTCTTTTAAAAAGCATCTTTGGGACAACCATAACCTGGATGACTGAGAATCTCCATAGACGTAACCATATCAGTACCATTTCTGAATACAGCAAAATAAATAGCCTTAAGTAGTAAAATTTCAACAATTTCAATACATTCCAGGATTTCTAATGATAGGACAGAATAGAATAAAAACCTTACTGTCACTTTAAATGTACACTAATCAGCATATATTAAAATGAAATTTCTTTGCATTCAGCTCTCAAAAGATCACCATTATGCATATACCTGCACACACACACATATCTGGCACAGAGAAACATCACAGTCTAGTTTGAATGTATACATATACATGCAGGGGTGGGTTCTACTTACCTTTGCCACCGGTTCTATAGCTGCACACGCTTTGTGTGTGGTCGGACTGCACGGAGAGTGTGTTCGGCGCGTGTGCGCCAAACGGGCGCTCCCGCGCATGTGCAGAAGCTTTTTTAAGCGAAAAAAGCTCAAAAAAAACTTCCTGCGCATGCGCACAAGTGTGCAGGGCCAGGTAAGTATGGGCGCGGGGGGGGGGGCTTCAGTCCGGGACTCGTAGAACCGGTTCGGTGACGTCACAGTGTCACTGCTACCTATTCTAAAGAACCGGACCGAACCGGGAGCAACCCACCACTGTATACACAGCAGAAAAAGAAGCATCCTGCGAGTTTACCAGATGGATGGCATAGAGAACAAAGCTGTTACAGAATCTGGTAGTCCTGCTAGAAATACTTTATAAACCTCTTTGTAAATCTTTGTAAACCGGAGGGGAGCAACAGGAACAGACCATGAAGTGGGTAGGCGGAGATCTCTTTGAGTTCTAAGCACATAGTGCTTATAAGCAGTAATTTGAATAATGGTAAGTGAGCTTCCTATAATCTTCTCAGCTGTCCTTACCACTCTCTGTATGGATCTTCTTTCTGAGGCACTGCTGCCACCAAACCAAATGTTGATGCAATTTGTGAAAATACTCTCAATTGTGCCTCTTAAAAGTGGCCAGGACAGAAGGAGAAAGATGTGCCCTCCTCATCTGATGCAGGAAATGCAAGCACTGATTTGCACGCTTCTCTCAAGATAACATATAAAGAGACCAAGTCAGATTGTTAGCTATCTGCACCCCCAGATACTTAATACTATTGACCACCTCCACAACTACAGCCTTGATACAAGTTAACTATCAGATCAATAGTTGCAGAGGAACAAATGTCGTTTTTGGTGAATCAAGGACATTATGACAAAAAGAAAGCTTATAAACAGGAGTTATGTTGTGATCATGCACTAAAAACAGGTACCTTAAATACAGAATTCTCTTCTACATAATTTAATGAAGCTCAGAGCCACAAGTTTCTATTTCTTTGGTTAAAGGAAGAGGTAACTTTTGAGTGGTGGAAAAAACCTTATGCAGATTCTCACCCCCCCCCCTTCATATGAGGTAGTCACGGTAATTAACTACCTTTCCCCTGTACAGCTTCCCAAAGGTTTATGCAGAGTTCAGCTTCTGCTTTTCAAACTAGAGGATTATTCTGACACTTCCTCAGGAAGTGAAAATGCACTGCAGACAGATGCCATTCTGTTCAACACAACACTTTTATTAGGGCCAAGCCTTTCTTTTACTTCCTGGACTACAGTTTCCACAACATCTTACAGTATTAAGGTGATAGAAACATAATCTTAAGCCTTGTAATAGGCAGCAGCTGAGTGAGTTGGATTGTCAAGTTACATAGATTCTTTTCATATTTGCCATGTCTCTTTTACAGTCTCTGAATTAAGCAACTGCACATACCCAGGTTGCTGCTTGGGGCTGATGAAGAGGCTCTGTTTGCATTGTATCACAGGCTCTTTTCCATGGTTGAGATGCCAGCAAGTGGTATCTATTTTCAGTGTACATGACACAGCTCTGCTGCTTTGCTTTCCCCTTCTTCCACTAGCATCCACTAGCTGGCAGGAAAGCATCCTTCAGTCAGTATTCTTAACACAGGTAGGGCCTGAAGGAATAGGAAAGTTTTGATAGACAATTAGAGAGCCTGAACTCTGAAGGCTGCAAACTCTGACATTCACAGCCAACCAGAATTTCCCGCCACTCAGGTTCAGGCAGAATACACATCCATGAATTGAGGCGTGGCTCTTGGTAACATTCAGAGGCAGAATATAGGGAGGCAAAAGATACAGAGTGTCAGCTGCTGGAGATACAAATTTTGGAGTTCTTTTAAAATCAAAGAGACAAGCTCAGTAGAAATCTGTAGACTGAGTTTGGAGAAGAATAGAATTTACCACTGTCATAGCGGCTTTTGATTCTCTCTCATACATTTTCAACTGAAGGAAGTAACAGGTTTTGCTTCAAAAAACCTGCTGCTTTCATAGAAGTAGATAACAGACTAACCAAGAAACTGTTTTTTTTCCCCCATTTCCTGTTTGGTGGTCAGTCGGTTCTAATTTTTATTTGTCTGCACAGGTTCAGGAACTGTATGTAATCAACTTTTTATTCAGCTCTCAAGCTGTGTTTAGCTATAATATTGTCTTTTAACTACTGTTGCAATTTGTAATATAATTTGTAATCCTTTCACAGTTTCTCTTCTGAGATACTAGCTAGATTTTCAGAAGAGATTATTAGATAGCTCCATTGCTGGGGTAGCCACTCCTATTGCCCAGGGTTTGTATATTTAAATTTGTGTAATCTTTACTTTTTAATATGTAATTTAATATTTTTTTTTTATATCTGTTGTTTTATATCTGGTACTGTTGGGCATTACCCAGAATTGCCTTTGGTGAGATAGGTAGCTATATAAATTTCATAGATGATAGTTAGATACTGCAATAGATAAATGGTTGGTTGGTTGGTTGGTAGGTGGGTAGGTAGGTAGGTAGGTTGATAGGTAGGTTGGTAGGTAGATCGACAGACAGACAGACAGACAGACAGATAGATGCTCTGAGGCAGATCACTGGCAGCTCTTCCTGTTGCATGCATTTTATGATTTTCCTGGAGCACTGAATTTTCTGTTGTTCTTTTATCACAATCCAGACAGCACTGCAGTTCCAGCTCTTTTGGAAGACAAGTGTTCTAAATGAGTGCATTCAAAGAGAACTATGATTGTGGCTGGCAACTGAGTTCCTTTTGGATAGATATTTAGCACTTTTCTCGAATACCACTGTGTGGCTCCCACTACATACGCAATGATCAACAACTATTCAGACTGATTTAGGTTGTTAAGTTGTGATGCTGGTACTGCTTTATGGACTGGGTGTTAAATCAGTGGTCCTGTCTTTCTTTCCAGCTTAGAAGCCCAGCCAAGGTAGGGGTAGAGGGAATAGTTGTGTGCAATTAGCAGGTGCACACGAGTGCGAATAGCTCCATTTGAACTGGCACAAATGGAGCTTCATGCATGAGCTTGCATGCCTGCTGCTCACGCAAGTGGAGCTTAGCACTCACCTGCCCCTTGCATGGCCTGGGGGTTGGGGATCCCAGTGTTAAATGATGTCATTGTCATGAGGACATGAAAGAAACAAAGCATTCTGAGGCACGTTGGTGCCACCATATAATACAAGTGAAGAAAAAGCTTTATGGACTTTTGCTGATCAGGACTGAACAATGACGCTTTAAGGATTTATTTATAAATAAGAGACGGAATGTTAAAATCGTAATCAGGGTGGAAGTACTTTCTTTATATATTTCTTTTATTTTTCTTTAATATTATTTCTATTTTTTTCTCAACTTTTAAAGTTTTTATACTTTGTATTCATTTTTATTTTTTTTACTATAATTGTTAATAACATGACTATTAAAAACACAAAGGAAATCTGGCAGTTCTTCCTGTTGCAGATAAAACTGTTACTATATTCAGACAGCCTTGAATTCCTACCACCCACACCATTTAATGAGGCAGACATGTAGCTCAGTGTCTGCCTGAAATGTTTCTCACAGTTGCTGCCCTTAGAAACAAAGCAGGAGAAAGTTCTCCAACCTGATATTGCCTCAAAGGATCCGGGTCTTGTGGACTTTGAGCTGGAGATGAGAACTCCAAGTGAAAAGGTTTATCAAAGAAACAGCCAATGAATCTAAGTTAGACAGAGTGTCGAGCCTCCGCTTCACTCGCTCGCCAACAAGTCGGAGGAATAAAGAGCGAACAGGGAATCCCAAACGAACAAACGACTAAAACAAAACTCACATGTGGTGTCGGTGGTGGGCTAGGGACACAGACAGCGT
>JANHFM010002286.1:322030-332527 GCA_032468115.1 Grayia smithii
TCCAGAGGAAGGATATTGCAAAATCTCCATTCCCACCCCACTCTGGGGCCAGCCAGAGGTGATATTTCCAAGTTCTCTGAATTGCTCAAAATTTCCACTACCGGTTCTCCAGAACCTGTCAGAACCTGCTGGATTTCACCCCTGGGTCAGATCTTGCTGTATAATTGGTTGGAGGTGACAGTAATGCATAACAGTAATGAGTCTCTCCTAAATCTGGTCAATAGTCCAATTAGCCCAGGAGAGTTAATTTGAAGGCCACTGCCATTGGTTCCTCAAGACACCTGGCCAAATATCCAGTTTTTTGAATCTGACATCCTTGGCTACCAGTATACCCACAGAACCAGGGGTGAAATTTGTTTTTTTTTACTACTGGTTCTGTGGGTGTGGCTTGGTGGGCATGGCAGGAAAAGGATACTGCAAAATCTCCATTCCTTCCCCATTCCTGGGAGAAGGATATTGCAAAATCTCCATTCCCACCCCACTCTGGGGCCAGCCCGAGGTAATATTTCCCAGTTGTCTGAACTTCTCAAAATTTCTGCTACCGGTTCTCCAGAATCTGTCAGAACCTGCTGGATTTCACCGCTGCACAGAACCTCCCCTTGGTACCCAAGATGTTCTAACTCCCATTACCGAAAATTAAAGAGCATTTTTTGAGAGTGTATCCTCTTGCTCAGAAAAAGAAGGCAGAGGTGAGCTGAGATTGAAAGAGCATCTTACTTTGTATTTGGGCAGTGTGAATATTTTATGACTGCCACACCTGCCATTTTGCAAGTTTCATATACCATGCTCAGAATTCCAGCTGTTCCCACCAGCTCAACAGGAAAAAGAGAAATTGTCAGTAAGGAAAAGCAGATCCTTCCTCAGCTCCAGAGAAAGGTTCACTGAGCTACCATCTGTTGACTTGAGCTCTAAGCCATAATGTTTGCTTGGTTCATCTGTATATATTCTATACATCCAGCCTCCCAACAAGCCATGTTTAAACAAACCACGACTAAGTATACTGTGTGAATCTGATCCGAAAGTAATTTATGTTAGAGCTCTGCTTTGCCATTGTGGTTCCTGTGGTGGAATACCATTGCATTCTATTTTAATTTGCAAGATTTTAGTAAAGGAAACTTAAATCGAAAACAAAGAGAGATCGTGTGAGGGTTTTTTTATGCTGCTATCTTACTATCATGCTTGATGGAATTGTTTTTGATCAGCAGCTGCCTTTAGCAACATAATTGCAACGGAAGGCTGACCTAATTTTGACAAGCACTGGGAATGTAGGCTGTAGGGCTAGGCAGAGTAACTAGCGCTCTAGATTGGGCTCCCTTTGGGAGGATGTGTGCACACAATGCAGTTTCAGAGATGTGATTCTTACTGGCAGAACGGATGGTAGTGAAAGCAACAGCATTGCATTAGTAATGGTAAAAGATGAAAAGGGGGCAGAGAGACAGTATTAGACTACAAAACTCATCCTTCATCTATTTCTAAATAGGATACTATTGTTGGATAGCGATCAAATGAACAATAGTCTTTTTTTTCACTTCAGCAAGGCTGTGTGCACATTGTAATTCCACAGCAGCAAGAAACACACACACACAAACAATAATTGTATTTCCACATGGTGGCAGTTAATTTAAAAAATAACACATTTCTAGCCTTTTTGGTACTCAAATGGGCTTGAAAATGTATCGGCAACATCTGGTGAAATGCCTGAAACCAACAGGGAAGGGCCAAAAACTGAAAACAAAATTTGTAATATGAGTTTATGTGTTTAGGATGCTAAATTAAATTATTCTTGGGAAAAATGTTATCTTGTAAGGGATACTCTCTAAGCTCTAAACCAGGGATATATGATTTGATTAGTATTTTTATAGCTTGTTGAAGTCTTTACTCCAAAATTGGGATCCCCCTCCCATTTTAGAAAATGTTCTTCAAACATAGCAAATAGCCTAGAAGACAAGCTCGGGATCCCAAGAGATCTTGACAGACTCCAATTTTTCTAGTCTTTGTCTTCTGGTTCTTTGGAAAATAAGTTGACCCCCTCGTCTTTGTGACAGCCCCTCAAATACTGGAATACTGCTATCATGTCACCCCTTGTCCTTCTTTTCTCTAGACTAGCCATATCCAAATCAGGGGTGGGTTTTACTTACTTTGCTACCATGTCTTCCTGCATGCGCTTTGCGCGTGATCGGCGCTTGAACGCTCGCTTGGCTCATGCGCGCGCTGAACACGCACTCCACACATGTGCACTAACTTTTTTTCTGGAAAACCGTAAGTATGGGCGCATGGGTGGGCCCGGCTCCCAGCCGCGGAGAACCGGTTCACAATGTCACCACTACCGGATCATGCGAACCGGGCCGAACCGGGAGCAACCCACCACTGATACAAATCCTGCAACTATTCTTTATATATTTTTGTCTCCAGGCCTTTAATAATTTTAGTTGTTCTTCTTTGCACTTTTTCCAAAGTCTCAACATTTTTTTTGTAATGTGGTAACCAAAACTGGATGCAGTATTCTAGGTATGGTTTTACTAAAGATTTATAAAGTGGTACTAATTCGTCACATGTTTTTGATTCTATGCCTCTGTTTATATAATCAAGGATTGTATTAGCTTTCCTGGCTGCTGCCGCACACTGCTGGCTCATGTTTAAGTGATCATCCACTAGGACTTCAAGGTCCCTCTTGCAATTACTGTTTTTGAGCCAGGTTTCGTCTAATCTATACTTGTACCTTTGGCTTTTCCTGCATAGGTATAAAACCTTGCTTTCTCCACAATAAATTTCAATAAAGTGTTGTTGGACAGTTAACTGTGACTCTTAGAGCAGCGGCCCCAACTTTTTGGGCACCAGGGACCAGTTCAGTGGAGAAATTTTTTTCCGTGAACTAGAGGGGGTGTGGCTTTGTGTACTGCCTGCATCCTGTGGATGTGGCTTCACTTGTTTGTGCAGCCTGGTTTCTGGCATGCTGTGGCCTGGTACCAATCCACGGACGGGGAGTTGGGACAGTGTGATCACATCCCCACTCATATCCAAGGCTGGGCTTCATCTATTTTTCCCTATCCAGACCCCTATAGCCTCTAGACACTGAGATAGAAGATTAGTGACCAAGAGTTATGTAAATAAGTATCATTAGCATATGGTTGATATCCAATCCCATGACAACAGATAACATCACCCAGGAGATTCATGTAGATGCTAGATAAGAATGGTGGGGGTGGGTGGGAAACTGAACCCTGAGCAAGAGCTGAGGACTTCCCCCACATCAACAGGAAGTGGGACTGTTTGTGGAAGAAGGAGGAGAGCTAACACAACACTGTGTCTCTCACTCCTAACCGCCTGAGCTGATCCAGAAGGATACAGTGATCAATGGCATTGAAAGCCAAGAGATTTAGAAGGATCAGGATGAATGTATTATGCCCATCTCAGTCCCATCATAGGTCAAAAGGCTGTCTCAGTAATGTGTCCAGATCTGGTAGGGATCCAATCTGTTTCTTCCAGCAGCGCTCTAATGTCTTTTGCCATTTTATTTCCCAGTTCCATTGAGAACCAGGAGACCTCTGAGATCCATGTGTAGAGAAAGGCCATGAAGGTACAATCTGAATCAAGGCTGTCACCACTTTCTCATCCCAAGAAATGACTAAGGCCTAAGTTGAACTGAGCTCTAACTGGTATCTGGGCAGACAAATTGATAGGCATGAAGCACTCCAGAACTATGATCTGTATCTCAAAGGCAAGAGCAACATTCCCAGTACCAGATCACTTTGTCACTGCCCCTAGAGAAAGAACAGATCCAACAAGTGACCCACTCCTATGCCTCTAACTCTTGATGACTTGGGTCAGGTCAATGGTTGCCATGGTGGCAGCTGTGAACTCCCAAGCCACTTCATACTCCACACCTAGGGAAGACAAGTTGACATCTCCCAGTACCATAGGCTGGAAAACCCAGGCACAATGTCAAGCAGTTCAGGTAAGGAAGTCATTACAGAGCATCTTCAACTTACAACCAATTCATTTAACGATCTTTCATGGTTACAACTGCACTGAAAAATGTGACATATAACTGGTCCTGGCACTTGTGACCATTGCAGCATCACCATGGTCACATGATCAAAGATTGGGCACTTGGCAACCAGCATGTTTTTATGACGGTTGTAGCATCTAAGGGTCATTTGCGACTTTCCCAGCTGGCTTCCGACAAGCAAAGTCAATGGGAGAAACTAGATTGACTTAACGATGGCATGGTTCACATAACTGCAGTGATTTGCTTAATAACCAGGGCAAAAAAAAGTGTCATAAAACCAGGAGTGGCTCACTTAACAACTGCCTTCCTTAGCAACATAAATTATGGTCCCATTTGTATTTGTAAGTTGAGAACTACCTGTATCCAGCAAGGAGGCCTATACAGTAGCGGCAGTCCTATCTGTTTCCTACAGCTTGATTCTGCAAATAGGATTGCACCTCCAGATATCTGTGGGGCAGGAACTCCAAAGGCCACAATATAATAGCCACTGCCCCACCATTGGCCTGGGTTCGCAATTGCCACATTGGAAACCAAGATGGCACTGGACTCTGTCAATATGCTAAACCAGAACTAAACAAGCAGTCCTATAGCTTAACACTTTGCCTGAACCCAACCTATGACTGCAAATATTATCATCAAGGAAGGAAAATCTGGAGGCTGAGTAGCAACGCGCATCTACTAATAGGGCTAGATTGGAGAGTACAAGAGTCTCCTAAGGGAAATAATGGGAGGAGCTGTTGCTAAGCAACTGATTTGCCAGGCATTGCAGGGAATTCTTGTGATAGAGTAAGCAGAGATCCATAGCCACCATTTCTGTCATTTCGACAGATGCTATCATGGTATTTTCCCCCTTCTTTTGCCCTTTGGAAATTGCTTTTTTTTCATTCTTCAGGTGTTACTAAATAATACACAGATGGCTTCCCTTTGATGATGTTTTTATATCTCCCTTTAACATGTTTTTAATTCAGGGTGTGGTTTTATTGGCAGTTTGTGATATTTTCTGGAAAATAACCACTTTATTTGCATTTTTATTATTAAAACTTAACACTGTACCATGTTAATGTACCGTGTGTCTATATTTTCCTCGACATTCTGTCAGAGTGATGGAGGCAAAAAGTAGAAGTGTGGGCGGTTCTCTGATCAAAAGTAAATATTTCAATCCATGAGCAAAGATAGGGCTAGCCACTGCCTCATCGGGAGGATTTTCTAAAAACTGTATGAATTGTAGCCAAGTTGCAGAGCTGACTAATAAAGCATTGTTGCATTCAGGAGCATCCACAGAGGAGGCCAAAGAAAGTCTAGACAATGTCTGTGACTGTGATTGAAGCTGTGCCCTTTTTAACACGCATTACACATGGCAACATACATAAAAGAGGCAGGGCTTTAATCCTGTATCCATGACCACTATCTTGGCTTTTTTGTCTTACCCTCACCTACCATGCATCCTCCAGTACTTTTCAGTAGTTGTTATTGACGTACATTTTTTCTTGTACCAGAGGAGGAAATGATCAAATACATATACTGCATAGGGATAACCATATTTATTGCAATTTACATTTAATCAAATTTATTTTTTGTTGCACTTGACTTATTCTGTGGTGTGTGGGTTTAATATAATGGGATGGACACATAAGAAAAAAAACACACATACTATATAGCTGACCACCTGCCCTTGTTTCCAACTAAATGAAGAAGGTCAGTTGCAATGCAATGTATAATTCACAGTGGAAGAGAATGACCGGATTGTATTAGAAATTATGGATACAGAAATATCCTTTTCATAGGTGATAGGAGACTTCCTTAACTTCTCACCACTGTCATTCTCGTTGCTCAGCATGACATATAAATCAGGGGTGGGTTCTACCCACCTTCACTACCGGTTCTCTTTGTGTGTGTGCATGTGCGCGCGAGCGCGAAATTTGCACGCACGCGCGAGCAAAGCAATCGCGCGCGTAAACCGCGCTACCGTGCATGCGCAGAAACTTTTTTCCCTGAAATATCGCCGAAAAAAGCGCTCTGCGCATGCACAGAACGCTAATTTCGGCAATTTTGGAAAAAAAAGGTAAGTTGGGGCGTGTGGGTGGGCCCGGGATGCTGCGAACCGGTTCGGTGATGTCACAGCGTCACCGCTACCTATTTGCGTGAACTGGACCGAACCGGGGGCAACCCACCACTGATATAAATCCAGTTTTTGTGGTTTTTAAAATATAGCTTGTAGCATAACACAACATGTGAAGCCTACCAGCTGTGGCATAGTCAACAAACCATTTTTCCCCCCCAAAAAAATTGTGACATACACTCGGTTGCAGTGAATGTCACCCATTTGTGATTTTCTTGTAAGAAAAGTGCAGCCGGTGATTGTGCTGAACTTGGAACTGGAACCAGGAAGAATTTCTTGTAATGTTAATGTTACATGGAGAAATAGTAGCCTAATAGACTGACGCCAAGTCTAGGTGGCAAGCAACAGAGGTGGTATTTTGCTGGTTTGGACCAGTTCAGGTGAACCGATATCAGATATCATGGGTGGGCCTCCCTTCCCCCCCCCGGCTCTATGCTGTCCTATTTAGGCACGGTTTTGAGGCTGGGCGCATGTGTGCAAGGTGCACATGCAAAACACATGCATGGAAGGTGCGTGCACACGTGCACAAAGCACGTGTGTGTATGTGGCGAACTGGTGGTAACAAAATGTGAAACCCACTGCTGGCAAGCAATAGTGTTGATGTGAATTCTGAGCAGTCTGTTTAATTTCACTTATTGTTTACATCACTCGGATGGCCATCATCCAGATTATGACAAGCTTATTTGATAAGCTTGTTTAATAATGTTCTTCAGTGATGAGAAGGCTGAGAGTTTATGAAATCATCTGTCTGGGTCCAGGATAGTTCATCGCTTCCTTGCATTTTTATCATTCAGTCAGGAGCAGCAGGCAGATGCCACATTTCATCATGCAAAGTCAAGGGATGGTGCAAGTCATCCAAGGATTTGTGAAACCAACAAAGGGTGGGTGGGTCCCTTGTGCTTTGAGAGCTAGCTATGCCTCTGGAACGTCTGTGTCTTTAAAGAAAGCCCCTGAACATCCCTCCCAAGTGAGATATTCTCCAGAGGGGGATGAAAAGCATTATTAATAAAATGAAATGTAATTTAGATAAAGATTTAATAATTAAAATTCTAAACATTTCAGAATAAATCTTAAAATTCCGCTTAGCCATCTTCTTAGTTGTAGTTGCACACATTATCCAGCGTATACATAAATACATTCACTTTAAAAACATTCAGGATTTAACCTGCGCTGTTTCTCCTATAAGTGAACAAGAGAGAGGGTTTTTGTGCTTTTTAATTGATTGATTACAAGCCATCAGATTAGTGTCAATTCTTAGTGACGACATTCTCCAGCTCTGTCCCCACCCTGGTTCTTCAGATCTTCCAAAGATACTCAGTTGCTGCTGTAACTGAATCTACCGATTTGCTGCTGGCCTTCTTCGTCTCTTTTTTTTACCTTTCCCAGCAAAAGAACCTTCTCAAGGGAGCTAAGTCTTCACAGAATGTGTCCAAAATATGATTTGAGGTTGGTCATTTGTCTGTCAAATAAGAACTCTGCATTGATTTTAGTTATGATCCATTTGTTTGTTTTCTTGGCTACCTATGGTATTTTCAGGTGTCTTTGTGAACATCAAAGTTCAAAAGCATCAATATTTTTTATCCTACTCCTTCAAAGTCTTTCACTTCCATGGAGTGTCATAAGAAAACCATTGCTGCACAATTCTGCTCTTCATAGATACAAATAAATCTTGGCATCTGAATATCTTTTCCAAGGCCTTCGCTGGTATCCTATGATGTCCTACCTACCCAATACCTTGAAGTGTATTGATTGATTGAAAGGAATCAACAATTCCTTTATTGTTGATAGTCGATCCTAAAAGGTAGAAGTTACCAACCATTTCAGTACCTTTATTATTAATAATGATGATAGTTGCCCTCAACTAATTTGATCTTTTTTATGCTTAATGTTAATCCCAATTTTTATTGTGCTTGTTAATTTTTATTACTAGTGCTTACAGATCATTTGCATTTTTAGCTATGTAGTACCTTCAACATAGTACAGGTTATTTATGTTTCTCCCTTCTATTTTAAAATCATGCTCTTCTTCCAGTCTTGCCTCTGTCAATATATTTTCAGAGTATACAATAGGTTGAATAAATTAGGATAGAGTATATATAGCCTTGTTTCACTACTTCACTGATCTAAAGCCAATCTTTTCATCATGGTCTGATCAGTGTGTGGCTTCCTGTCCTGTGTATAAGTTTCTAATGAGATCTTTTAGGACATGCATTTTCCTAAGGACTTTCTGCTGCTTGACATGATTGCCGTAATCAAAGCCTTTCTATGATCAGAATAACACACATTGTTTTCTTTCTCAATTATTCAGCATGCATCTATAACAATTTCTCTTGTTCGTCGGCTTTTTCTAAAACTAACTTGAACATCTGGCATCTTCTCTTCTGTGTAGAGCTCTAATCTCCAGTGGGGGATCCTGAGCATTATTTTGTGGCATCATGTGAAATTAAGAATGTTGCACAATAGTTTGCACACTTTGTGAAGTCCTTCTGTGTCTTTAGAAATGTCACCATAAACTTGCTTCTTGTCTCTTCTAGGAACTCTCTGAACTTATTAACTTCTTCCTGAGATCTTTGTCCTTCTTGACTTTGGCTTCTCTTCTCTGCTTGTTTTCAGTTTTATAATATTCATATCATGTAAATAATTCTTGCTTCGGTAGTATAATGACTTTTTAGTTTTGTCAGTATTTGTATCTAGTCTAAGTCACTTGTGGACTGATCTAGCAAGTTCTTCAGAACTATACAGGACTATATGTATATAAGCATAGTTAAGTCTTTATGGATAAATAGTATATTATATTCCTATTTTATGGTAAATAGACAGTTGAATACTCTGAATTTATATTACACATGTTGCACATTGCACATTTTGATTAAAGTGATGTGCATAAGAGTATGGGTAAAATTGATTGAGATGTGCTTATGGTAAGGTGAGCATATCAGTTTCCAGTTTCATCCTTTAATCTAGTAGCTGCAACTGATGGATCTCCCAAGAGCTTTGTGTAGTAAAATTAGAGGGAAGCCTATGAAAAGATGTAGACAGCAAAGCTTTTTAAGCAGCCCATTGAGAACATAGAAGAAGGAGGAGTTTACAACGTTCTCAGAAAGAACAATACCAGTATACATGATGGGGGAGAGAGTATATATTTATAGTCATGTCTATCGATGGCTATTAGTGATTTGTAGCAACCCATACAATGTAATATATAATTAATATGTGGGGCAATGCCCCCCTGGCCTAGAGCTATACAAAAGGTCTAGAGCTATACAAAAGGTCTATATTCCAGGGAGTTAGCAGCTCTTAGGGCCTCTGAATTCATACCATAAGGAAGTGAGTTGTCATGAGCTGAACTTTCAACAAATGGTCTTCTCGTTGAATTGGGATTTCATGATTTGAACAAATAGGATTAGTGAGTTGTTCATGGTCATACACTCTTGCTTGACAACTCTACAGTCCTCACGTCCCCATCATATTAGTTTTGGAGATGATGCATGAAGAGGCAGAGTAAATGGCCAATTGTGAATATCAATAACAGATAGACGTTGAAACTATCCAATAGGATAGAAATTGTAACTATCCAGCGAGTTGAATGTGAAATTGCCACCTAACAATGAAACCTATCTTTCTGCTGCAGAGATGAAGCTCTCTGGTTTGCTGACATCTGAATGACTGCTGCTGAACTAACACATGATGACATTAATAATTTGTGTATTTAGTTGGGGAGGCAATATATTCACATCTCCAATGAACACAATAACTTTTGTTCACACATCACCGCAATTCTGGAATCTTTGAGTTGTTCAGCTCTAAGAAGCCTGAGTTGGAAGGCTTTTTTGTTGTTATTGTGTTCATTACTGATCTCTGTATTATATAAAAGAGACAAGAGTGGGATACTAGATTGGGTGTAGCTACTTAACAAATATTTGCAACCTTCCCCTCTGATTTTTTTAAATCCCTTAGTCACAGATATAAACCAAGCATATTTTTGTTATTCTGCTGTACTTAGTTCAAGAGAAATGGACTCTGACAGATGAGAATCATTATAGGCATTTGAAAGAGTGCACCCATTTGTTTCTTAATTATATTTAACCCTCAAGCAGGCATGCTGGCTTTCAGAGTGCATCATTATTGCTTTTCCCTTTTTTTTGGTTTTTTTGGAAGCCGTTCAGTTTTAGTGCCTCCGAGGTTAATGTGTTCCTAGGCTGCTGTCTATTCAGTCCCTGCCTAGAGCTGGCCCCATTCATGGCTTGTGATAGACACCACAGCACAAGCAGGGAAACATGGAAGCTACAGACAAGTAGTCCATTTATAAGTCCGGCACCTGCTCTTCAATCTCTCATCCATTTTTGAGATGCATTCTAGCTAAAATAGCA
>JANHFM010002286.1:347431-360249 GCA_032468115.1 Grayia smithii
AGATGGGCGCCCCCCCTTCTCTCACCCCACTTAGGCGACCCCTGTGAAAGGGTCATTCGACCCCCAAAGGGGTCCCGGCCCACAGGTTGAGAACCACTGGTGTAATAGCTGTAAGAGTAACCTTAAGGAACAGGAGGAAGAGCTGCAACCATAACAATGGTCAGATAAAAGATATTTTAATCTGTGACAGAAATACAATTTGAGAAAGCACCTCAGATTTAAGCCTCCCTAGTTTTCTTGAAGATAAAGAGAGACAGGGGAGGCACATTCAGACTTATAAAATTCTGTAACTGTAATTTTATAATAAAAGTAGTATTAGCATTCATATCTTTGATTTCCAAGTCTGATCTACTTGAAAGGCTAACAATATGTTGAACCAGAACTCAGCTTCAGCTCTGTAATAAACTGACCTCTTGATATTATCAACATTTTTCTGCCTGCCTTTCTTCTCCAACTTCACCATCGAAGGCTGAGAACATCATGTTTCTGGAACTAGATGTCTCTCCACCAGCTGTATTTGAGTTTGAGATCACACAAGACCAAACTGAGCAGGATCCACGAGCATTGCATTTGGAGAGGTTGATGCGCCTAGATAGCCTCCTGGAGCGACCTGCAGCATCCCGAGTACGGAAATCACGATCTTGGTGAGTCCGTGAATGGAAAGCAGAGTTAGGGGACTCTTGCTAGCATCCTTGGCTCCAGTGCTTGGCTTAGTTATTAACTAAATTTTACATTTTGTGGCATTACAAAGACAAATAAGCGAAAATGATCCATGGAGAGTATGACTAAGATTGAGTAAGGCTGGTCAGATAAAGCCTACTAATCATCAACACAATGTTCAGAATTAGTGTGTGGCTTGTCTCTGAGTCATATAACATCTATGTCAGGGGTCTCAAGGCCCGGGGGCTGGATCTGGCCCACAGGATGCTTAGATCTGGTCCTCAGGGCCATCCTGGAAACAGCAAAGGCCTGGTCTGCAGTGCCTCTGCCAGTGAAAAAGGAGCTTGGGAGGGCTGCGTGCGGCCCTCCCAAGCTCTGTTTTCGCTGGCAGAGCTTTGCATCTGAAAATTCTGGCAGGCCATTGCAGCTGAAAATGGAGCTCAGGATCAGGAACCCGTTTTTACTGGCAGATCACTCGGGCCATCACAGGTGCCCCCAACATGAGTGACATTGAGCTGCCCATGCCCACCCTGTCCATGGCCACTCCAGCCCCCCAAAGTCAAACACACCTCTGATGTAGCCCACAATGAAATCGAGCTTGACACCCCTGATCTATGCCCATGTCTATAACAACCATAAAAATAGGTTGGTAGTCTCAGAACCAGTGTAGAGTACTGAATAAGGACTGGGAAGAAATCCGTTTGAAATCTCCATCCAGCCATGAAACTTCCCAGAAACTTTGAACTAATCATTTTTCAGCCTAATATATTTCATTGAGTTATTAGGATGTAGAGGAAGGATATATCAACTACTGTTCTTTTTCTCAGGTGAAATTTTTTGGTTTCTTAGGCAGGAGAAGAAATGCTTTTAATGAAGTGGGAGGGGAAGGAAAATGTGGATTCTTGCTCCTATTTCTTTTTTCTTTCTTATCCCACTTTAGGTGCCAGACTCCTCGCACCTTGCCGTCTTCAGCAACACAAGTCTCCCTGTCCTCCAGCTCACAGAACCCTTCCACAGCACTGGCTCACAAATAATATCCCTCGAGCCCTTCCCCTTCCTTCAGATATGAGGACTGTGCTCTTTCTGCCACTGATTGCCTCTGAGAACACATAGTCCAGGGAGAGGTGTCCCCTGCACTAACTCATCTTTGTCTTTAGCTACTTTGTGTGTGTGTGTCTGTATGAGATGATGGCTCCTCGGGGGCCCACATCTCCAGCGTTCTCTGGATCTGTCACCCAATCACTCTATTTATTTAACATATTTATTTATGGTGTGTCTTTGTGATGATGCAGGTTTCAAGCTGAGCAGCAACTCCAGTTGATGGAAGGTGCAGTGCTACTGGCTTTCCGTTAGTGTTGGGGAATTTGCTCAGTGCACAATGTTTCTAGAAGACAATGCTTGCTTTTTCTTCATTCCATGTATGTTTTAGACTCAGAAGAGAACAATGATTAGAGGGCAATGAGAACAATCTGTACTTAGCTCCAGTGGTGGTTCTGTCTGTTTCTTCTGGACTGTGGAAATCATAGTCAACTTTGATGAGTATACTATGCAGTGAGGATGATGAGCAAAGTAGGCGAGTCTCAGGGGCAGGATCTTGATCTCACCAAAATCTATGGATTTCCTTTTGCTTTTGCAATAAGGGCACAGGTCTCATTTCATCTTCTGTTCAAACCCTCTTCATCTACCCGCCACGTACAGATGTTGCAGAGAAATAGCCTGGGCATCGATCATGCATGCAGAACTATGAGAGGGGTAACTAAAGCATCCTTGTGACTTTGGGAAACATTCTCTGCACCTGGTTGAGAAAAAGACAAGACAGCTTTAAGCCGTTAATAATTAAAAAAAAAACTTGATCAACTTACCAAGACAAGGAGTCACCTGTACGTTAATTGGGAAGAAATTTTTATACTTGAAAACAAACTGTATGTAAAGTGTGGAAGGGGAGCCGTATTTCCAGTTATTTTGACAGAGCACAGGAAATAGTATAATCTTATCCAGAAGTATGTTCCAATTCACAAAGTCCTTTCATTGCAGGTTTAATAGAGCAGCCAGCTTAGTAGTGACAAGAATTTTCTGGATCTAAACAGACCAAGAAGAAATATTGAGGGGGAAAACAGTCTTTATTATCCAGTATCTCTCTCTGCCTAAGTTATCTTTTGCACTTTGGCTTATACTTAGAAGAATGGCTGTTGGTAACCTTAGCTACCATGCTTCCTGGTATTGACATTTTGGATACCCAAAGTTACTCAAACCCAATCATATAAGCCATCATGAACTGCAGAAAACGTAAGAAGTTTAGAAAGCCTAATTTGACTGGCTTTAATAGGAATGGAAAGAGAAGGAAGTATTGAGGCTGATGTATGATCCTGAATGTTCTGTGTAATTCTGGCAGTAATTTGTGCTACAGACAGAGTCTTACCTCTCTGTGCTCTGAGTTCTGAGTACTGAAATGCTTGAAGGAAGGATAAGAAAACATCTGGCATCAAAAGAGCTACAGCACAGAGTTGGGCAAATCCAAGAGTGTTGACAGAGATCAAACAATGACAGCTTATATACTGAGGCATGTAACACTTGGGATTTCTGACGAAGTGATTTTCCCAAATCATACCTTTTGGCCTGCTTTGTATTTTTAGGGATACTTTAGGGGTATTTAGGAATATTTTTGTTCTAGGATTCAGTGGTTTATTTAGGAATTTGCTTCCTCTGGGATTAAAATGTTCAAATCATTATCTTTCAACCATTGAGAGAATCATAATAGCACAAATTCTTATTGTTATATAATCTATTATCTCAAATGAAGCAAGTACAGAACTGAGGGCAATGGCTATTGCAAAATCATTAATTAAGGCTCCCTGTTTGTATTATCCGTGTAAAAATTACACTGTTCAAGCAATAGGTAGTCAATTTGGTACCTTTAGTACCAAAGGCAAGAGGACATTTTCTGTCAAGTTAACATGATATAGAAAATACTTTCTAGAGATGGTAATGTGAGAACTAATACATCTCGGTGTTATATAATTTACCATAATTGGCATACATGTAATATGTCAATTTGCCTTTTACTCTGTTGACCCTAAAGCTCTGCTTCATCTTTTGGACTGGTTGTTTTTAGTAGCTATTGGTATTCCTATTATGTTTGCTTGCCATGCTTTTTTATGCTGCATATAGCTGATGAATCATGGGAGCTAGTACAGGAATATTGTTAAAGATCAAAGGCAACAAAAATGTTCAGGGATGATAGTTAAGAATCTAGTTAGAAGCTAACCTGGTTCTCAGACCATAAGAATACAGTAAGTGTTTCTTTTCTCCCCAACTTTTAAAGGAGCCAAATATGCCTTCTTCAGCAAAAGGTTAAAAAAAGCTTGAATCCACTTACTCAATGCCCAACCTTGCCTTTGATTTCTGGAGTCTCTTAAATTCTAAATACCTTGGAATCAGGATCAAGCACATCCAAATACATCTTTTAAGTTTACAGCACAAGTTTCACATACAGAAAGAAGAATGAGGCACTTGAAGTCTGGTCAATTTATTTGTGAGCTTAAGCTCATTAATAACTCTTGAATTTAATATAATCGGCCTTTTCATCATCTTGAAGTCATTTGCCATGGACTATAAAAATATATGAACTGGAGACCTGTGAAAATAAAAGAGACATGCCCTTCTTCATTGCAAAGGAAAGTTAAGAGATGTTCTCACAATGGAAAAGACCAGGATTAAAATTGGATGCTGGTAAACTGAGGCCAGTTGTTTTTCCTGTGTAATCATGTTGGCTCTAGAAAACTGGGGTCATTACTAGACAGTTAACCACTTCTAGCAGTTTGAAGCAGTCAACTTGTCTGCACACAAATATGGGGAAGGATGACACTTTTGACAATGTACTGTACTCTAGCTGTATATTCAGTGTCTGAAGATCTCTCCTATGTCTCAATCTGCTGCTGTGCTGCCATTAACCTCAGATAACTTCCTAGCACAAAACACAAGAACTATTGCAAAGAAATATTGTAACTTAAGACAAGAACCAATTACTGATAGCTGTGGCAGCCCTTCATCTTCTACAGTGGGGCTGGGACACTCCTACAGCTCGGCTGCATTGCTGCAACAACCTCAGATGTAGATTTCTGATGTTCTTTGTTCTTTGTATGTCAGAGAGTCTGTATTTACAAATGAATGTATGTGGTGAGTATGTATGTTGTGTGGGTATGTATGGGTGTCCCACCCAGGGAAAATCATGGGATTTGTATTTAGGAAATTGGAGAGGGGGCGGGGAAATCCAAAAGGGAATTAAAAAAAGGGGAGGGACTGGTTGGTTGGCAAGGTGAGGCCTCTACTGGGACCAAAATATTGTGCCTGTTACTGTGGTGATTTACTTTGGCAGTCAAAAATTGGTGTACGGTGGCCCATGCTTGTTGCTCTATACATATGACTTATACAGGACATATTATGCATAATATATTACACATGATGTACTAGAAGAGGTTGGTGTCCCAACTCCCTCTGGTTTTGGATGGATAGCTTTTCAATACACTGTAATGTTGCTTTGATTTGGTGTAGGCCTGAAGAGTGCTGAGCAGTACCACAACCAAATCCCAGCCATGACAATAAAGGAATGAGCATTGTTGAAAACTATCTCTCATTTATTTGCCACTCTCTTTTTTGCAGAAAGGTAGAGAGAGGGAGAAGGAAATGGCCTTAGACTTATTATGACCAAGATTTTCCAATGGATTTCTATATTATGATTGGGAACAATATATAGCCATGTTGGCGAACCTATGGCACGTGTGCCAGAAGTGGCACGTGAAGCCATTTTGCCTGGCATGTGAGCCATCGCCAAACTTACCTTCTCCTGCGCACATGCACCATTTTGCTCTCTCATGTACTACGCACATGGGTGTCCATGTGCACGAGACAGTGTATGCATGCATAGGTGGCCGCGTTGTGCATGCAATTCGGCGGGGGCGTGCACCCGACTGCTCTGCACATGTGCAGATGATGCGATCACCCACACGCCACAGGTGGGGTGTGCGCAGCAGCTCTGTCCGTGCACAGTGGCTGGGTTGTGCGCGTATCTCCAGGCTCGGTGGCACACGAACCTAAAAAGGTTTGCCTTCGCTGATATATAGTATTGAAATAAATAGTGTTACTGAAATAATACATTCGAATTTGAAGAATTCTCTAACAAAAAGGGAGGTAATCCTAAATTAACAAAACATAGGCTGGTTTGTCTTAACTTGTTAAACTCTAAGTGAGTTAACAAAATACAATTGCTGTGTTCATGAAACATTCACTGATTAAACAAATAAACCATATTATAGCTTAATGAGATTATTTAACTTCACTATTATGCTAAGACAACTTCTTGGTTCTCCTAAAACAATAAAATAAAAACCACCAATCCAATTTTAGCTGAGTCTAGCATTTAAAACTAAGACTGATAAATAGATTTAAATTGTGAATTGAAGCAAAAGAAGCAGTAGTATGAGAGGAAGCATTTTATAACATGTGCATTCCAAGTCTACAGTGTATAACAATTTTGTAATTATGTAGTTTGTATTAGACGCAGAAATATTTTAGGCTACATCAAGTGCAATCATAACAGAGAAGTATGGTGGATTGCCTTCCCAAGACATTAATTTACTTATTTCATATTCATATACCTCAACTTATAACCGCAATTGAGCCCAAAATTTTTGTTGCTGAGACATTTCTTAAGTGAGTTTTGTACCACTTTACAATCTTTCTTGCCGCAGATAAGTAAATCACTGCAGTTCTTAAGTTAGTAAATATTTAAGTGAATCTGGTTTCCCCAGACTTAGCTTGTAAGAAGATTGCAAAAGGTGATCATCTCAAGACATGCACCCATCATAAATATGAGTCAGTTGCCAAGCATCTGAATTTTGATCATGTGATCATCGGGATACTGCAATAGTTGTAAATCTGAAAAATGTCCATAAATCACTTTTTTCACTGGTGTTTTAAGTTCAGCCACTAAATGAACTGTTTTAAGTTGAGGACTACCTGTAATTGCCTTTATAATGAGAGAAGGGAAGATAGATTGATTAATAGAGGGATGCACACTGTAACAGAGTCTGAAATCCTAGTGAAAAACTATGTAGAAGATTAAAAAGAACTATATGCATGCCTTACTTAGTATTGTTGTCCTTAGTATTTTCCCTGTTAGTAGAATAATCCACTTGGTTTGCACTGTGCACCTAGTTCTTAGAGCAAAGCCTATCATCAATACGATAGGAGACATGATAGGCGACAAGGAGTGTTGTTCCCTCACTATTTTAGATAACCATGGCTATAGAATTCAGAGGAGTCAGTAAAGTGAGAGTTTGCTGAGAATAACAAGCTTTTATTGAATAAAATAAAAAGGGATAACAATGTGTTCCAAAAGAACGACTCCAAACTGGGAGAACAAGGCAAATGCAATTATGGCATAATATGTACCAGAGCATAGCTTATACATGTTGAAATGATACGTTGTGACTGACCACAAATGACATCATTGAAATGTGTTAATTAGCTTGAAAAACACTAGAACACTTAAGAAATTAAGTATTACATTTATTTTGAAAGGAGATGGAATACCTCATTTATGCTTGTTAATACCTTTAGTCAGAATCTTGCCTTTACACCCCCTGGTACCAGGGGTGGGTTCTACCTACCTCTTCTACCGGTTCTAAAGGTACACGTGCACGTGCTTTGCGCATGGTTGGGGTGCACGGAGCGTGCGTCTGGCATGCGCGTGTGCTTTGCGCGCGCACCAGACAAGCACTCCTGCACATGCGCAGCTTTTTTTTTGATGAAAAAACATCAAAAAAAGTTTCTTGCGCAAGCGCGCTCTGCATGCTCTGCGTGCGGACCAGTAAGTACGGGCGCGCGGGGGGACAGCGGTCCGGGACGCGTAGAACCGGTTCGGTGACGTCACAGCGTCACCGCTACCTATTTGCGCGAACTGGACCGAACCGGGGGCAACCCACCACTGCCTGGTACATACTCATTTTATTATTTTACATATTCCATATACTATCTCTATTAATATTCAATACAAGTTTCAAACCAATGAACCTTGATATTGTCCTGTTTCTTGCTCAGTAGACTGACTTTCTTTGCAAATGAAGGAAAATATATGTGTCCCAGGATAATGTTGCAGGATCCAATCTGAGTCATCAGGACCAGAGGTTTGTTCTTCCAAGCTTTTGGACTCGTGCTGGAGCCCATCCTCAGGGAACTTTTCAATCTCCAGGATGTGTCTTTCTTTGCATGTATTGGGGTAACACCTAGCGATCTTTATTTTACATTGTTGAGTAAAGCATTCCTTTCCCAAGTCAATGCAATCTTGAACAGAGTGGAAAATTCAATACCTAGGTGGTAGTGAAAGATAAAACAGGTAAACTTTATTAAGACTTAGAAAAGAGTTTTCCCTATCTCTTTGCTCCCATCTAGTGGTCATTTGGAGTTAAAAGTAGACCTGGTTTTGAATCTGCTCAACCACATATATCAAAATAGTTATACAGATATACAGGGTAAATACATGGGATAAATAAACTGGAATCTATATTTACGCAGAAGTCTGAATGGATGTTAATGCACTGCCATTTGACTCTCTTCCACCTCATTGATTAATAAGGCTCGAGGCTTATTGGACTATTCAGAGCCAAAATGGACAATTTTAATTTGTTCAAAATCTTTCAATATAAAACCAAAATGACATTTTTGGATGTAAATTATTAAACAAAACTCATTTTGCTAAATACAACATGTTACAAAATGGTGGTCACCAAGAGAGCTTTTTTTAAGTTCAAAGTGTTGTGCAAACACAAGTTAAAGAAGTCCAATCCATTCTTCATTGCAGCTCTCCTATGCAAGAGTTGAAGTAGAAATGCTTCTCAGATTTCTTGGAAAACTGATAAAGGAATGGAGTCTCATCTGTAACAGAGAGACAGAGGTTGACAGAATAGCTGCAAAAGAAATGTATGGGGATCTTAATGGAAGGTTATGGTTGTTTCTCTGGCTGAGAAAGAGCAGCTGATTGTAGAAAAAATAGCATCCAGCCTTCAAACCAGTTTTCTTCCTAGTGGCCCTGTTCAAACAATACTGTATGCTCAGCCCATTCAGTAAGAGCAACAGACTCATTTACACATTATTCTGGCATTAATCTTGGTTAAGCTTTTCTACTTTAGTGTGTTGTGAAAACCAAACTGTTTGGTTGAATAGTTCACTTATAGTGCAAGAAAGTTTGGTGTAGTGGTTAAGGCACTGGGCTAGAAATCAGGATAAATAAAACAAACTCAGAAAATTGATTCATTCAGTGACCAGGTTCAACAATTATTAGGTTCCCCTCAACCTAGATTCTATATATCAAATCAAATAGAAAATATAATTTACCAGAAATATATTTAAAGATCTTTCTATACTGCAAATCTGTTGCTGTGCAGACTAAAAAGTATTACTGGTGAAAATATATTTAATCCCCGTAGAATTAATGAGTTAGGTCAACTGAGAAAAAAAAACATAGCTATTGAATGAACTGGTTCAAAATGGAATCAAATAGAATTCCTCCTTTTTCATATCTTAAGCCCAAAGGAAAGTTCTCACTTAACCTCCATTGTTGGTTTGTTTTGCTACTTTTGTGGGATTCTGCTTTCATGCTCCTGTTACTATCAGGCAGGCACTTGGAAATAGATAATAAGTTAGAATGTACCTAAAGCTAAAAAAAAATATGAACAAATGCATAATAAAAATGCATACAAATAAATATGCAAAATAAAAAAAAATCGAGAGTGACATGTTGGCTGCATTCACAAAATATACTTAATCTTCTTAGTGAATTATGCCATTTTTCTGGTTTTGTGAAATACAGTTGCAAGTACAGCAATATTCTCCTCTCCTACACGCTGCAAGCTACCCTCACACAGGATCAGAACTATGACAAAGTCATGCCATCAACTCTAACATGGTTGATGGTATAAAAAGTCGCTTGTGCTACATTTAGTAGCACAAACAGGAACACAATATTCCTGTCATAATTCCTCAGAAGATTGTCCACCAGGCAACTCATGCCACTTTTGTGCCATGACTTAGCCTGAAGCCAGAGTGAAAGGAGATGCAAAAAATTGGTTTCATCCAAGAACTGTTACCTCCCATAATATGTAGGTCACCTTGGCAAGAAAAGGAAAATTTGACATACTAAAGCTATTCAGTATCAACTAAGAGAGAGAGATGGATATAAAGGAAGAACAATGGTAGAAAGACAAATAAGCATTCTGGCCTCTTCAAGGTACATAAAACAAACTTATGCAGTAACACAAAATGATGCATGGCATTATTCTCAACTCACATCCAACCCCTGCAAGGTACTCTCCACCCTTCTTTTCTTGCTCCGTATTAAAGTACCTTTTTTTCTGCTGTGCTAAGCAGTCTGTCTGCCATGCTTCATTACATTGTCGGCAATGTTTCTGCTCCAATTAGCTCATGTGCTCTGTGGTGGGAATGCCCTTCCCCTCTAGTTCTTGCTCTGCGTGGGCAGTTCATCCTGATAGTCTATCTGTTGAGAAAAGCAGAAAGTTTGGGGTTTTTTCCCCCACAGGGTTCACCTAGCATAGTTAATCTCCAATGTTTCCTCAGTAAATCAAGATAACTCATGCACTTGGAGAACAGACACAGACTGCTTAAGAGCCTTCTGGTCAAGAGCCAGATTATTCCAGGCCTCCACTAAGATTTCAGTAAAAATGTTGTTCAGTAACTTCCCTCCTAGTATATCCTGGGATTCTGCTAGATCCAGAATACCCCATGGGTTGACCCTAAATCTTGCCTTGTGCCTCTGCAAGGAGGGTTGAAGCCAACCATCGCACCCTTCCAGCTGGTGATCTATCCATAACAAAAGGGCCACTTTTGGCTCCCAAAACATGGAATATCATTATGGATGTGAAACCCAGGTTTACCTTAATGAGTGGCAGATATAATTTGAACTGGGCCATGATAATTCTGAAATGGCAACCATTTTGATCTAATGGTTAAAGCACCAGGAAACTTGAGTTCAAAGTTTTGCCTTAAGGCAGGATTTAAAAAAAAACCTCCTCCTCGCCACCTGAATTCTTCAAATAAATTGGCTTAAAATGTTGACGTCTCCTATACCAAAAGCTTCAGAAATATCAACATTACTACCAGGACTAGATCCAGCAGTTTTGGCAGCAAAACTCTTTAGCACCAGGAACATATGGTATGACCATCTACCTTACTTTCCCAACTCCAGTATCTCTTCTGTGGATTTGTGGCATCTTCTGTGGATCAAAATTTTATTTTTCTGTTTTTGGCATCAAGTTAGTGCTTTAGAGAATAAATGGATGCTTGGTGCTACCGATTTCACACCACAAATAGTGCTACTTATGATAGAATATTGGTTTGACTCAGAGAAGGTGGCAAGAATGTCACGCCCTTGCAGAAAATACATTTGAGTCCTGGAAAAACAGAAAGAAACTGAAAACAATTCTACCTTGATGTATGTTAGGCATATTTTGATATAAGGAATGGCTTTGAAGATTCTGATACAATATTCTTTATGGCATTAAGGTACTTTTCAAACTTTTAGTTTCCTGACCTTGCCTACTTTGAAGGGCGGACATTAGCAATCTAGACTGCAAACATCTGGATATGGTAAAAAAGAGAGTGAGATTTTTTTTATAACCAATCTCTCTCTCTCTCTCTCTCTCTCTATATATATATATATATATCTCATCATCATTTTAGCCATTGTCTATGCACTGAAAGGTCTCTTTGGTGGATACTTTTTATCAAGTGGGATCCATTCTATGATTGCTTTGGTCCACCTGCCATCAGTTCTTGCAATCTGACCAGCCCATTTCCATTTCAATTCTTTTATTCTCTTGATGATATCCTATACTTTTGTTTGTTTTCTAATCCATGTGCAAGTCTTTCTATCTTGTCTTCTCATGCCGAGCATGTATCTTCCCATAGCTCTTTGGGCCACTCATAGCTTTTGTGTCAATTGTGAGATTAGTGTCCATGTTTCACCAGCATATGTTAGAGCAGAACACACTGATCAAAAACTTTTCATGCATAGGGGGATGCTGTTCTCAAAAATTACGCTTAGTTTGCCGAATGCCTGCCAACCACATTCAACACACTATTCAATTTCCTTTATAGGTAATTGTACACAGCCTAGAGTCCCTCTGAAGGACATGGACAGTTCTTAAATATGATAAATACAAATACACATGAACATGTCAACTCAAATCGGCAATATATCTAATAGGCCTGCTTCCTATTTTCCCCACAACTGTGAGATGGATTGGGCTGACAATGACGGGGTCAAAGACACCTAACTGGCTTTTATGAGCCAAGCAGTGTATTGCAGCTGCCAAAAAAGTCAACACAGTTCTAGGCTGCATTAACAGAACAGAATCAAGATCATGTGAAGTGTTAATACCACTTTATAATACCTTGGGTAAGGTATTGGAATACTGGAACACTTTGAATACTTTGAATCCAGTTTTTGTCGCCATGATGTAAAAAAGATGTTGAGCCTCTAGAACAGGGGTCAAACTGGCAGCCCACGAGCCAGATGCATCACATACAGGCCACAAGCACCCCAGCTTCGTGAATGGGAAAAAACGTCATGAAATGTCACATGACGGCAAAGTGACACGGCGAGTTTTGACACCCATGCTCTAGAAAGAGTGGAGAGCAGCAAAGTTTATTAGGGGACTGAAGGCTAAAACGTATAAAGAACGGTTGCTGGAATTGGGCATGTGTAGTTTAATGAAAAAGTCTAGGGCTGACATGATAGAAGTGTTCCAATATTTGAGGGGCTACCACAAAGAAGAGGGAGTCAACTTAATCTCCAAAGCACCTGAAGGCAGGACAACAAGCAATGTGGGGAAACTAATCAAGGAGAGAAGCAACTTAGAACTAACTAAGAAGAAATTTCCTGACAGTGAGAACAATTAACTAGTGGAACAACTTGCCTCCAGAAGTTGTGAATGTTCCAATGTTGGAAGTTTTTAAGAAGAGACTGGATAACTATTTGTCTGAAGTGGGGTAGGGTTTCCTGCCTAAGCAGGGGGTTGGACTAGAACAGTGTTTCTCAACCTTGGCCACTGGAAGATGTGTGGACTTCAACTCCCAGAATTCCC
>JANHFM010002286.1:372750-386029 GCA_032468115.1 Grayia smithii
GGGTGCGAGAGAGAGAGAGAGAGAGAGAGAGAGAGAGAGAGAGAGAGAGAATCGAGATGATTGTAAGAACTGGAAGAATTTAAAGGTGGGCCAGCTCTGCAAGGAAGCACTGAAATTCTATTACAAAACAGATGTGGGGACTGAAAACTCATCTTTTCCATTTTTCTTTGGGGTCTTCCTCATGTCCTTCTAACCACAGCATAAATGTGTCCTTATAGTATATCTTTAACTTTTTTCTTCAGTCACTATACTTATAGTATACCAATATTTCTAAACTTCTTGGGAGAGAGATTTTCTGTTGCACAATAAGTCATTTTAAATAGAAAAAGAGAAGAAAATTGTAGCAGCTTTGTTGCTTTATCACTCTTGTGCACCTTAGAAATGTTTTTGCTATTTTTGGCTAATAGTTTCACATAGGCATGCTTTTTACTCCTTTATTTCATGACATCTCCTGGCTCTAATGGTTATGTGCAGGCTAGGGAAGTAAATGTGAAAATGTGTGTAATGTTCTAATGTACAGACGTTATAGTTAAATGTATGGCAAACTCTGGGTATATTTTTCCAAACTCAGTAAGTGAGATTGAATGTGTGTAGTTTTACAAGAGGGGTGTGTGTGTGTGTGTGTGTGTCTGTGTGTATGTGAATACATACACATACAATATATATAATAACTAATGTATCTTTTTGTGTGCCTATACAGACTCTATACTATGTAATATATATGTACACATATGGCATATAAATATAGGATTAAATAGTGTATTTTGGATGTTCAATAGTAGTAAATAAATAGAGAAATTGTATCTTGTTGAGGCCATTGAGGCAAGCAGCCAGGAAGCGGGGCCAGGTGTGGTGAGTGATGTCAAGTTGGCCATGCCCTCCCAGTCACATGATCACCCAGCCACGCCTACCCAGCAGGTCATTAGGGCCAAGAATCGGTTGTTAAATTATTTGAATGATGAACCACTGAGTGCACCCCAAAAGGACAGTGTCAGGAACCACTAAAACAATGCAGAAAACTTAAAACAGCCATTCCCCTTTAAAAAAAAAAAGTCAAACCCCCAAAGCAAAAGCACCAGCTGTGAGGGAAACTAAGAGCAGCCACTCAGGCTAATTGAAAGCCTGGGTGTGGTGCTAAAAGCCATTAACCCTACCAATTAACCCTTCCAATTCTATTATTCTATGTTATCTATGTTATGGGTGCTTCATAGCAGAAGCAATACAGCTGGCTGGACCACACATGCTTTAAATTCACAGCCTGTATGATCAAGCTGCATCATGTCTGCTCCTGTATCTTTTCCCCCCAGGAAGAAACAAGGAGTAATCAACACTGCAGCAGCTATAAAAGATCTTGGGGAACTCCAGGGAGTATCAGCTGATCATAGAAGTGTTACTTAATACCTTTTATAATGAAAATGTTTGTAATTTGGTCCTTCTTCCTGAAGGGAAGAGGTTAATCCTATCTCTATATTAATAATTGCTGGGTTTTGTGAGTGTTTCCCTGCTCTAATCCTGTCAGTTTCTGTTCTTTATTTCCTTTATTCAAGGCGTGTGTTGGCTATTACCAAACTAAGTAGCCTGTTAAGTGATTCTTGGCTGTCTGTCCAGAGCTATTAACTGAAGCGAGAGAGAAGAAGAAAAAAACCTCTCTTGCACTTTATTTTCAGCCGGAACTAAACAAGCAATTAGCTACCGGTTCAGGCAAACCAGTGTGAACCAGCTGAATCCTACTACTGAGTGTGTGACTGAGTGATTCTCCATGGATTTGGTCTGGTGAGTTCTCTTGGCCTGCTAGAGGTTCTCCATAATTGAGTTACGGGACTGACACTACAAGTTGACATAAAGTAATTTGATGAGATGGATTGACTTAATTAGAGCCGAGGTGGCGCAGTGGTTAGAGTGCAGTACTGCAGGCTACTTCAGCTGACTGCTAACTACAGTTCAGCAGATCGAATCTCACCGGCTCAAGGTTGACTCAGCCTTCCATCCTTCCGAGGTGGGTAAAATGAGGGTCCAGATTTTTGGGGGGCAATATGCTGACTCTGTAAACCGCTTAGAGAGGACTGTAAAGCACTGTAAAGTGGCTTATAAGTCTTAAGTGCTATTGCTATTTGTTTAGTGACCATTTGAAGCTACAGTGGCACTGAAAAAAGTGATTTATGATTGGTTCTCACACGACTGTTGCAGCATTCCAATGGTCATGTGATCAAAATTCAGGTGATCACCATGTGTAACCTTCCCTGCTGGCTTCCAACAAGCAAAGTCAATGAGGGAGGCTGAATTCACTTAATGACAGTGTGATTCACTTAACAAAAGCAGGGATTTATTTGACAACTGTGGCGAAAAAGATTATAAAATGGGGCAAAACTCACTTAACAACTGCCTTGCTTAGCAATGGAAATTTTGGGCTCAATTGTGATCGTAAGTTGAGGACTACCTGTATTGTTTCTTGACCAGATGTTCTCAGTGCAGTCTCTTCGTATAGCATGAAATGACTGTTGTCAAATGTTTACAATCGTGATTTGGTTTTTATGTTAAGATAGAAACAGTAAGTACACGTATTCTGCAAGTGATATTTATTTGAATTAGAGCACTTCTTCCCTTGAAGCTATCTGTCTTTCCCTTGTTTTCCAGAATAGATAATAAGGGTAGGACTGTTCTGCCACCTACTTACTCCCTCATACAGCTGACTTGTTGGTAATTGAAATCCTCAGAGGAATTGCTGTCCTACTTTGCTTTATATTAGAAGCATTTTTAGCTGTCTTGGCTTTTGCAAAGTACATCCCCCCCATGTAACTCTTTCCCCTGATTCCAAGTTCTCTTGCACAATGAGCAACTCTGAGAAATTCTCTGGAAAATGTTAGCAGATTGCAAATATCTATGCCAAGCAGCTGACCTGATTTTTTTCCTTTAGTCTTAGTGATGCTTCTAGTACTACATGAAAGGTGCTGATAGAATGGGTAATCACAGGAAAGAGACAACCGCCAAAAGTCAAAACGGAATAGAAAATGGAAGGCCAAGAAAGGATATACTCCAAAAATAGTTTTGCTCACCGGGTGCAGAAATTCAAAAACATACAAATTTTGCAAGTACATTGGGATATTCTTAGCTATTCTTTTGCAAGACAGTATCAAGGATTTTAGTAAGACAATTATGAAAATAAATAACTGATCTGCTACCTTTTAAAAGTGGTGGTGAATGCAGAAGATGGAAGAGGTGGATAGCATATACTCTGGTAACTAGGAATAAGTAATGCTTAAATCATTCTGGGTAGGTCAGATGCCTGGAGTAAAAAGTGGGATTCATTGATTTGCATAAATATACATAATATTAATGTTAATTCTGTTTTTCAAATCCAAATAAAAATGAAAACAAAAAACTTTGCAGATTTTATTTTTTCATAAAAAATTGCTCTTACAAATATTTTTTCAATTGTAGAATGATTTCTAAATATTTTCGTTGTTAAGGGCTTATTGGAGAATTCAGCACAGCTTTTGACTAGAGTTGACTCAAGATAAGCACATTTTTAGAGTTGCCAACTCTATTTGGCTTCTTTGATTTATCCAGATATTCTTTATAATTGACAAAACTATTGTATAGGTGCATTAATTCCAGAGAGAAACATGGCAAATTATACTAGAAATCCAGTGTATTTGAAAGTAATGTCTATTTTTAAAAGGGTAAATGTTTCTACCCATTCACTTCTTTTTTCCTGTTTCATTCTGATTTTGTATTTCTTGTATTTCTTGTATTTCTACTACAAAAAGTATATACTACTTTTTGTATATAGTTGTGAGGGATGGTGCCTTCACCACAGTGAAGTAGCCATTTTCTGGGAAGGACGAGGCACATTCTAAATAGGTAAGACAAGAGGCAGCCCAGCCCAGAGGAAAGGGGTGAGGATAGCCATTCTCTAGAATCTCTCAGGGTGTGTCCATTGAGGTGAGCATAGTGAAGTTTAGTCTGGCAAAAATGTGTCTACTGCATGTAAGCAAATAAAGATATGAACTCTGGCTGGGTTGTTCTGTGTCATTATTGGGCTAAATCTGACAATAGTTCATCATTTTTAAAATTAATTTATCAAATGTATATGGCTGCTCATCTCACAGTAATTGACTCTGGGCTGCATGCAACAATCCAATAAAACAATAAATATAAAATAATTACCTAAAACTATTATAAATAATTACTAAAAAATTAAAAACTATAAAAACAGAACTAAACAAGAAAAGAAAAATAATAGAGCAATGTCAGCAATAATAGAGCCATCTCACGGGGGGAGGGAGGGCAGCTGTCAAGGAGGAAAGCTGTGTAAAGTGGGGCTCCAATATAGAGAGTTGCTTTTTCAGCAACTTCCAACCAAGTGACAGACTTTTTGGAATTCCAGATCCCTTGGAGGGGGATCGTAAGAAAGATGTGGCCTGAGGTGCAGCTCTTGATGGCAGTCGAGACAGCAAGTGGCAGGAAAGCCTCAGAGAAGCTGGTTGGGGGAAGGAGACGTCCCATAATGGCAGCCGCAAGGGAATGACAGCAGACAACTGGACAACAATAGCAGTGGAATAGCAGGACTACAGTGAGACGGATCTGGTGTAAAGCGATCTTGGCAACCTCTTGTGAGTGATCCAGGGTGAGAGATCTTCCCGGAGGATTTCTAAAGAGGGAAGAGAAAGAAAGAGGCCCCAGGAAGGAGGAGGGTGATTTGATCTCTCCCCAAACTATAGCGGCAAATGAAGAGTTTGGTCTTAAAAGGAATTACTGCAACATGATAGACAATACTGGCTGTGTAAAGGGGAAAGACCAAGGAGGTTTTTTCTTTTTATGATTTGAGATCAAGAAAACAGATAATTCAGAGCTGGGGAGTGGAAGTACTGACAAATTGGAGGGTACAGACATCTTGAAGAGAGACTGAACACTGAGTAATACAAAAGGAGGCAAGGGAGATACCTACTGGCCAAGAAGAAACCAGAGAAAACTTACAGAAGGAAAGGGCAATGTAAAAAGGGCTAAAAAAAAATCTATACCTAAGAAAGAAAGATCGTGGGAAACAATCTACTACTGACTGATTTATAAATCATTGAGAGACTGGACATAATTATGGACGTGGTTGTATTTACAGATTAGTGTCTATATATAGAGAGGAAATTGACTGAAGGGTAGAAGTGGACATTATATTAAGAAGAAATTGCCTTCATTATTACTTTTAGCAATTATTGATGCTATTGACATTATTAATATTACAAATGATTTATTTATATATTTTGTTACTAATGAATTTTTGATATTGATGGATGTTTTGGATTGATAACTGAATTATAGAGTGATATAAATATTTAGAAACTATAAGTTATTTAATTTAGTGTGTTAAGAGTGTTCGATAATTGGTGATAGCTATTATTCTAAATACTGAGTAATTTGATAGGAAAAGATTTAACATAAGTTATGTTAAAGTTACGTAAGTCATTAATAGTTATAATAACAATATAAATCTTGTGGTAAGCAGGAAAGGAATAGGCTAAGTGATAGTTTGGGTGTGCTGGAGGGAAATAAGAGGACTACAAACAAGTGGGGAGGTTGGTTTAAATTGGTGGCAGAGATGACAAGTATACCCAATCTAATGAGAATTGGTACAGGAAGGAGATAAGCAGCCCAAACTATGACAGTGGAACTGAGTTCAGCAGGACTAAGGTCCATTGAACAAATGATGCAAAGGGAAAGATTTAATTCATTTAAGGACCTACAACTAATGTTACAATCTATTTAATTCATTTAAGGACCTACAACTAATGTTACAATCTATATAGTAATGCTGAAAAACCATGAAGACCTGAAAAGAGAGAGGAGAAGTGAGGAACGATACCAGAGAACTCAAAGAAAAGATGAAATCGATAGATGGTAAATTTGAATGTTTCCAACAGCAAATTTTGAAGAATGAGCAAAAATTACAAGAGATGAAAGAAAGAATGGGAAGGGGAAAAAAAGAGTGGATGAAATGAATGAAAGACTGATACAAGCTAACAAAGAACTCGAAATGACGGTTATCCACTTAGAAACAGAAAAGGCAGCTCACTATCTACAATTCCAGAATGTGAGAGAAGATAAAGGTGAGGATATACCGGAGATGATGGCGGACTTGCTGGCAGGAACTTTAGGAGTTGGGAAAGAGGAGATGGCTAACGAAATAGATGAGATTTATAGGATCCAGGCTAATTATGTGAGAAAGCATAATCTACCTAAAGAAGTCCACATTAGGTTTGTTAAGAAATCGATCCACGATGACATATTACATAGAATGAGAGACAATCCATTGGAGTACAGAGGGAGACAATTAATGGTACTTAAGCAAGTACCCAGATGGGTGAGAGAACTAAGACGACCCTATCAAATTTTAACCTCCAAATTAATAAGACAAAATATTAATTTTTGATGGCTAACATCAGAAGGGATCGTGGTGTCATGGCAAGAGAAAGATTTAGATTGGATACGATAGAGAAAGCAGAAGAATTCTCTGTATTGGTGGAGACATCAGCCAGAAATGGCCTCCTTTTTCAATTGGGCAACCTTGGTTTGGCAGCAACAACTTAGGAGCAAGCTGCCTCTGAAGGACACATGTCTGTTGCAGGACCTAAATAAGATCATCGCAGCGGTCCAATTTTCAGCGGATGCCACACTGAACTCTGCTTGCTTTGCCTCCAGATCAATGGCAGCCGCAGTGGCAGTGTGACGATTGCTTTGGCTCCGTCACTGGACAGCTGATGCTCGCCATAAATGGCATCTGGCTTCTGCTCCCTTTGCGGGGGTTAAACTCTTTGGTCCAGCCTTGGAACCCCTCTTAGTAGAGACCAAGGACAAGAAGATTTTACCAAGTACACAGTACAGGACTGAGTTCCGCTACTCCACTCCGTACTGCAGACCACTCTCCAGAGGAGGCGTGTGGGGGGTGGCCCCTCCCAGGTTTATTCCTTCCTTGGGCTAGGCAGCGGGGACCGCCAGACGTGATCTTATTCATGTCCTGCAACAGACGTGTGTCCTCTGGAGGCAGCTTGCTCCTAAGTTGTAGTAGCCAAACCAAGGTCGCCCGATTAAAAAAGGAGGCCATTGCTGTCTGATGTCTCCAACCAACGAGAAGGTGTGTGTCAGGTAAGAACCAACGCCCTTTCTACAGGCAAAATTTTGGCAGTGACGATGAGGTAGAGGAAAGAGAAATAAGAGAAGAAGGTGAACCACGAGAACAGACATCAGAAGTGATGAAATTCCAAATTAAAGAGAAAGAAAACAGGAGAGTAGATACTGAAAAAGATGATGAAGACAAAGAATATAAAGAAGTTAGACCGACGAGGGCGACAAGACCCAGAGAGATTGTAGAGATTTACAAGAAGAAATAACGATTTTATTGTTGAATATCAACGGTTTAAATGCTCCAGCAAAGAGGAAAAACTTCTTCAATAAATTGAATAAGATAAATTTGGATATAATAGTACTACAGGAAACACACATAAAGAAGCAACATCAACACTTATTAAAATGCTCCAACCTAGGAAACATGTTTATAGCCTTATCCCAACAGAAGAAAGGGGGAATTGTGATATATATTAAGGAAGGAATTCCAGCCAAACAGATTTGTAAGGATGAGGAGGGTAGAATACTAATAATAGAGATAACTTTGAATGATAAGAAAGTGATTTTGGTGGGACTCTAGGCACGGAATGAGGGCCAAAAAGTATTTTTAAGAAACTACATAATATGATTGGAGAATTAGAATATGATAATATTTGTATAGTTGGTGATTTTAATGCAATAGTGGATAGAGAATTAGACCATAAGAGTGAGGAAAGGTATTAGAAGGACACTACCCAACACATTCTTTAAAATGGCAGAAGAATTGAGTATTAAGAATAGCTGGAGAGAAAGAAATGGGAAAGGAAAACAATATACATACTATTCAGGCAGACACCAATCATGGTTAGAATCGATATAGCTTGGATATCAACAGAACTAAATTTGGAAATTGAGGAAATTACAATTGATATAAATTCATGGGCAGATCATAATCCAATTAAAATTAAATGGAAAGGACAGAAGATAAAGAGATGGTTCTTAAAAAGAGCAATTTTGAATCATAATGAGTTTAAATTGAAAATGGATGAACAAATGCACGTATTTTTCCAAGATAATAAGAAAGAAGATACAAATAATCAAAATCTATGGGATACAGCAAAAGCTTTTATGAGAGGAATCACAATAGCATACATGACTAAGGAAAATAAATAAAAAAGGCAATGACAGAAAAATTTAGAAGAGGAACTCAGTGGGTGAGAGAAAGAATTACAAAAGGAACCACAAAAATGAGAGTTGAAACAACAAATATATGTAATCAAACATAAATATTGAGAAGGAGAGTTTGGCTCAGCAAATAAAAAGTATGAAACATTTTTTTTTTGAAAATGCAAATAAGCCAGGGTGTTGGCTGGCGTATAGATTGAAGAAACATAGGGATAAAAGATGATTTAATAAATTAGACAATGACAAGGGCAAATTAATACACCAATATGAAGGGAAGAGAAATGTGGCCTATGAGTTCTTTAAAAATTTGTATGAAGACAAGGAAAAGATAGTTGAAGATAAGATCTTGCATTATCTTCAGAAAATAGAATTGCCTAAAGTCTTGGTAGAATGTAAGAATATGTTGAATAAAGATATAACATCATTAGAATTATTGGAGGAATTAAAAAACAAACAATAAAACACCAGGCTCTGATGGACTGCTGTCAGAAATTTACAAAAACCACCAGGAGATACTAAGTCCAATATTGTTAGAGATATATAACAAAGTCCTAAATAGCAAAGATCCCAGCCTCGTGGAAAGAAGTGACAATTGCATTGGTTCCTAAGGAAAATTCTGATTTGATATTTATTAAAAATTACAGGCCGATATCACTATTGAATTCGGATTATAAAATTTTTATGATGATAATGGCTAAAAGATTAAAGACATTTTTAGAAAATTTTATCCATTCTAACCAAAATGGCTTCCTGCCCAGAAGGCATATAAGGAATAATATTAGGATTATATTTGATATTATAGAATATTATGAGTTTCATAATGAGAAGCTGATGGTATTAATATTTGCCAATGCGTAGAAAGCCTTCTATAATGTTAAATGGGAATTTATATTAAATTAACTAAAGTACATGGAATTTGGGGGAAAATTTATAAGGATGTGCAGAACAATTTATTCTGAACAAAGAGCTAAAGTGGTAATTAATGGGGAAACAACGAAGAATTTTCAAATCCAAAAAGGTACAAGACAAGGTTGTCCGCTATCGCCGCTACTGTTTATATTATCATTAAAAATTTTGACTAGAGTAATTCGAGAAGATAAACAAAAAGAGGTTTAAAAATTAGGAAATAAACTTTTAAATTACAGGCTTTCGCCTTGTAATTTGTAAAAACCTTGTCTTTATTATTGAAGAGCCTATACAATCTGGCATACAGCTGATGGAAGTACTGGAAGAGTATGGGGAGGTAGCAGGCCTAAAGATAAATAAGGACAAAACGAAAATGTTAGTAAAAAACATGATGGAAGTGCAAAAAAAAAAGAACTGGAGGAAAAAATCGATATTCAGATGACAAAAAAAATTAGATACCTAGGAATTCAATTGACTTCAAGATGTATCACACTTAAAGAAGAGCATTATGATAAACTAATTGAACAAATTAAAACTGATTTAGAAAGATGGAAAAAATTACAACTCTCCTTGATGGTGGGGATTGCTACTATTAAAATGAGTGTCTTACCTAAAATATTAATTGTTATTCCAATGTATACCAGTTCGGCTAAAAAAAGATTTCTTTATAAATTTGAATAGAACTATATTGAAATTTATATGGCAGGACAAAAAACCAAGAATTAAATTGAAATTATTACAGGATGCAAAAGAAAGGGGGATTCGGCCTTCCAGATTGGGAAAAATATTATCAAGTAGCAACTTTGGTATGGGTAAGCGATTGGATACATCCTAAAAATAGAAGATTATTGACACTGGAAGGCCACGAACTGCAAATAGGGTGGCATGCTATTCTCTGGGAGGAGAAGTACAAAGTTCACCAGTACTTCAGAGGCACTACATCAGATGGGCACTCTTAGATATCTGGATTAAAACTAAAAGTAATTATATGTAAGTACCTAATTGGATATCAACATTAGAAATGCTCACACATCCAAATTTTACTAAATTAGGAGGGGTTGTGACATATAAAGAAGTACTAAATGAAAATTGAAGAATTGAAATCTAGGAATAATTTAAAGGAAGAAGGAATTGAATTAGACTGGTGGGCATATTTACAAATACAATCTAAGTATATGAGGGACAAAAAGGAATGGGGTATAAAAAGGGAATCAACAGAATTGGATAAAATTTTACTAAATATGCAGGGAAAGGCCATAAGGAAACTATACCACTATCTATTAGAACAAGACATGTTAGAAGAGCAAGTAAAGGAGACTATGATAATTTGGAACAAATATTTTGGTTAGAGTATTGATTTGGACAATTGGCAGAACTTAAGGGAGAAAAATATAAAAATTACATTAGCGACCTCATACAAAGAAAACCTGTATAAGATGTTTTACAGGTGGCATCTCCCACTCACAAGAATGGCATAAATTAGTAAAAAATACTCTTCAACATTCTGGAGATGTGAGGTGGTATCTGGGATCTTTTACCATATGTGGTGGGAGTGCCTAAAGGCTAAAAGTTTTTGGCAGCAAATAAAGGGTTGGCTGGAAGAGATTTTAACATTAAAAATAGAAGTCAAACCAGAACTTTTCTTATTAGGAATGATGGAGGGTAAATATAACAAAAATGCAACCTATTTAATATTACATATATTAACAGCAGCAAGAATAGCATTTGTTAAAAATGGAAGAGTAAAGGAACATCTTCGGAAGAAGAAGTGCTATTTAAAATCCTTAATTGCGCAGAAATGGACAGACTTACTTTGCAGCTCAAAGATAAAAGTGATTCAACGTATTATGAAATCTGGACTAAATTTTATGAATGGTTGGACAGAAGGAAGAATGCCAAGATGAAGGTGTAGTGAAGGTTTAGAAATGTGTATGTTAATGTATGTTAAACATGTAAGTGAGATATAACTTTATTGAGTATGGATATAGCTGTTTAGGAGGAACTACTTTGAGTACTTGACATGTAAGAGGTAATGTAAATTTGATTAAAGATCAAGAAATTTATTATTTATTAGCTTAAATTGGACAATAACATTAAAAACCAGAGATGTCAAACCATGTCCATTGTTTTTTAATTTGATTTATTAATAAAAAAACTTTAAAAAATAATAATAGAGCCATCTCACAACTTCACCCAGGCCAGTCTTGAGGTACCTTTGAAAGCTTAGAAGTGATGTGACCTAACTCATCACTTGGAAAAGGAGATTCCACAATGTGGGTACCACAGCAGAAAAGTCCTGCTTAAGTCAATCCTGAAGGATACCATGGTCAATGGTATTGAAAGCCCCTAAGACATCAAGTAAGGCATAGATAGATGCACCATCACCATCCTGCCCACACCAAAGATCATCCAAAACCATGAGCAATGCTATTTCTGTTCCATATCTGAGGTCTGAAACTTGATGAAGGATCCAAATAATCCACTTTATCCAAGGTCCTCTAAAAGTGGTGTGAAACCACCTTCTTGATCAATCTCCCCCCAAAAGAGGAAGGTGGATACTGGGCATTAGTTGTCTAGTATCAAAAGGTCCAGCAATGGTTTCTTGAGAGGGTGAACTATAGTTTATTTCAGAGGTGAAGGAACAGTCTGTCCCCCCCACCCCCACTCAAAGAAGAATTAAGTACTGCTAGGATCCACTCAAACGACACTCCCTTTTCCCTAGGTTGCTTTCACAAATCAAGAGGGTCTTGGATCTAAAGGACAGGTGGCTGGGCTCAGTTCTAAGGACACTGTTCACTTTTTTGGTTCTGTAGGTTTAAACCATTCCTAGATAATGAGGTAAGATTCCACCCTGAGCATCTTTGGGCCTTTCTCACCCAAATGTGAGAAAATCCAAGTGATTTTATTTTATTTGAGCAATTCCCTCTACATGTCCCTGTAGAAGATTCTCTGACTCCATTTACTCAAGATGGCTGTGTCATCTGAAATGGGGGTGGCAGTTTGCAGTTTCAATAAGAATGGAGAATATTTGCCACTTTGTCACTCTTACTCTACAAGATAGGCTTAATAGCAGCTCTAAACTGTGTTTGGTTAGGTTCATCCTTGGTTGAGCACCAGTGGCCCTCTAAATGTCTCTTCTTTCATTTCCCTCATTCCCTTTGTAAACCACAAAGAGTGATGAGATCCATGAGAAAGGAGAGGTTGCATACAGTAGGTGAGATCCAATCCAATGCTTAAGTTGCCTTTAATTTCAAGTGACAACCAAGGCCTTGGAAGGACTGTGCAACAGACCAACAGGAGCAAACCCTAGCTCCCTCTGAAACCCATCACTGGGGATACCCCATCCTGGTGGTCCATCCACTGCAGTAGATTGCAGTGCCAGAAAATCCATAGTAATCAGGATATGATTTGACTATAACGGGGACAGTAAAAACTCCTGCAGACAAAGATCACATAGCCATTGCTCTGACAGTGATCCATGACAGGCACTGAATGACCTGGGATAGGCCCATGGTCATCATGATGACCATGAACTCCTGAATTGCCTTAGATCCTATTTCTGAGAGGAGGCAGATTGAAGTCCCTCAAATCTGGGAAATTCCATAGCCAGCATGGTGATGGGGTCAAGAAGCTCAGGCAGGGAAGTTGCCATGGGGCAAGGAGGATGGTACAATAGCAACAATTCTCAGGGCCTAGAGGCCCCATCCTTTGCGATGGGAGGCAAGTTATTGACTCCCTCTGATAGGGTGCGCAACCTGGGGGTCCTCCTGGATGCTTGGCTGTCTTTAGAAGATCATCTGACGGCCGTCACCAGGGGGACCTTCGCCCAGGTTCGCCTGGTGCGCCAGTTGCGCCCCTTCCTAGACCAAGATGCCCTTCGCACGGTCACTCATGCCCTTGTCACTTCATGTCTGGATTACTGCAATGCCCTCTACATGGGGCTGCCCTTGGGGCATATCCGAAGGCTCCAGCTAGTCCAGAATGCAGCCGCGCGGGTGGTTACGGGAGCTTCCCGGTACTCCCGTGTGACACCTCTCCTGCGCGAGCTGCACTGGCTACCGGTAGTTCTCCGGGTGCGCTTCAAGGTGCTGGT